>KV745076.1:0-46877 GCA_001692735.1 Lepidopterella palustris CBS 459.81 | reverse complement strand
TTTTTTTCTTTTATTACTTTTTTCTTTTTTTATATATAAGATTTAGTTAGCTATATACTATATTTAAACTAACTATATTTTAGATTCTAGGGTAATTTAAACTTTAATAGCTAAGGTTTAAAATAGTAATACTTATAACTTTAATAACTTTAAAGTTATTATAGTAGAGTATAATAATATTAAATACTTAGGTAATAATAGTAATAGTTTTATATAGAAGATACTTAGTAAATATACTAATATAACTAAATAGGTATAACACCTTATAATAGAGAACCTAAATAAAGTATACTAATTATTCTTACTTTTAAAACTATAGGCTTTTAAACTAAACCCTATAATAATCTCTTAGCTTTTAATAAAGCTATTTTTATACTATTTAGTTTTTATACTTTATTTTTTCTAGTATTTTATATTTTAGGGTATACTATTTAATATAAATAATTAGGGTATAGAATAAATAGTAGAGATAATACTTACTTTTCTATTTAATATATTAGTAGTTAAAATAGATTATAATATTATATAATAGTAAAAGGGGGATAAAAGTAGTTACTATACCTATTTAATAATATAACTAACGGCCCTTATTCTTTATAGCTAGTATAGTATTTTATATATTACTATAACCCGGACTCGCCTACCTACTAGTAAAATACCTAACTAGGGCCTACTACTATTATATACTAGTTATCTATCACTATTATAATATACTAAAGACTTTAATAATTAAATAGTACTTTTCTTTAAGGCCACTCTTATAATAAAATATAAAGAATATAGGGATAACTATACTAAACTATTAAGAAATTAATATACCCTTAGTTATAGAATTTAATATAATAGGGAAGCCTAATATAAGTATAGTATATAGTTACTAAAGAATCTTTAGTAGGAAATTACGGTAGCTCGCCGAGGCACTATATATAGAACTAGAAGTATAGGGATAATATTAAAAGAATATAATTAAGAACAAAAATAATTAGTAAAGAAATAGGTAAAATATAGAAGTAAACAATTAAAATTCTCTACACCTTATACCCTGCGTTCGTTTAGTTAGCATTGCCGCTTTACTTAGGCACTAAACACCCTCGGCTCACCCGCTGCTTAGGTTGCTCACCCGTTACTTAGTCACGTTCACCTATCTTATTTCTCGAGCTAACGGTTTCCGTTTTTTATCCTAACGCGCTTTTATTCTTTTTGTTCAAGTCTAGACGAGAAGTGCTGGTAGGCCTATTTTAGACTCTAGGTTAAAATAGTCCCCGGATAACCAAATCTGCTTACCCCTAAAATAGATTATTTTCATGCGTTCTTTATACCTATAGCGGAAATAAGTTTCTTATTATTATAAAGGCGTCTACTGCTATCTTGTTCTAAAAGTATATAAAACCTACCTATCTGTCCGTTGGCCTACCTACCTACCTACCTACTACTTTACCTCCGGAATTACCACCTTTATTATTCTATTAACAGCTTAAGTTTACATTTCCTCTTAGTATCCTATCTAATCCCAATGCCAAAGACAAAGTCCCCTAAGGCCTTCTTTAAGCGTGCCCGTAAGAATAGGTCTAAGAAGAAGAAAGACACTATAAGTGGCAAGGTAGTTAAAAAGAAGCTCTAGCCAAAAACGGAGCTAAACTATTAGCGTGCTTTAGCGCTGTAGTATTAGTAAGTTTATTATCCTATATTAAAAATAGGTATAAGTTCCTTAATAACTAAGTGTTAATATTAGTTACAAGACTATATATCCGGGAGCTAGTCCGTACAATATTAAAATATCTAAGAATTTTATAAGAAGCCTTATACTTAGAATTAAGGGCTTTTACGGCGTCGTTTAGCCAGGCATATAGACGGTTGTCCAATACTACAAAGACTTTACCGCGGCCTAGAGGCGCACTGGCAATAAATAGGGGGAAGCTAGCCGTGAGCCAATAAGCCCAAATATAACGCTTTCTACCTTAAATATAAGTTATACCGGCCGTTAGTACTTTTTAAGACATAAAGGTTAATAGTATTAGTAGTATATTAAGTTTATTTTGTATAAGAAGCTGGGGCTGCCCTATAGAAAGTAACTAAGAAGATACGGCACAATGATTCACTTCCTTTACCTAGGAATGCAGCTATGGAAAAATGATTGGTTTATATTCTAGAAGCCAGGGAGAAGAGTCAAGATATAGGCTCTAATTATGGCCTGCGTTTTCAGTTCCTTAAGAATAGGGGAATATATAGAATCGACATGCCGCCTAGAAACTTGTAGAGGGCTTTACTATAAGGTAAGCGCTAGGCACAACTATCGGCTAAGTGCCGTGTACTAAATTTCTTGCCTAGGATATAATCTTTAGAGTCTTTTACAATAAGAACGGTAATGCAGAAATTGCTGTATAGCTTAAAAAAAACACAAAAGCTATAATATTTACGCCTAACAAACGGTATAGATAACTCCTTGTTTACATTCTTAGCGACTAATATTGAAATAGACCGGAACACGCTTTACATAAAGGCTTAAAACCCTAACCGTTGTTTTACAACCCTATGCTTATATTACTCTCTATATTTATTGTATAAAATACACTTTAAAATTATAAATCTGCCAATAAGGTTCTAGAGCTCTAGCCTCCGGACGAGGAAATAGTGTAGATCTACTAGAACCCAAGTGTTCTTAACTTACCCTTTTTTTAGGGAAACACTAAAGAGATAGAGACGGCCGCTTTGTTCGGCAGATATCTAAGAGAATTAGGGTTTTGCATAGGTTATATTACTCCCCTAACTGTGTATAATTTCCGGGCTAAAGGTCTTTTCCTTATCGGTACGTCTATAAATCCGATTAGCAAGCTTATTAGCTAACTATATATATATAGATAAACATTATTTGTTAAGCGCGAGGATAAAACACGGCGGGCATAAAGATAAAAATATATTCCGTAACTACTATAAGCCTAACAATGCCGGAACTAACAGCTAAGAAAGCTACTTTAGTAGTAAGAAGCTTCACACAATTATTATAGACTGCTTTCGCGCAATAAGCCTATTTTATAACCCCAAGTTGTGGTAATCGCTGCCAGCAGAGAAACGGCACAAGCTTAAGAATAAGCCTAAGTTTATAGTTATAGAAGCCAAACTAGAAGCTTTGTCTCTAGAATCTAAAGACAACCTAGAGATAAGAAATAAAAGAAAGGAACTACAAACCTAAAAGAGAAGGTTAGTGTCTAAAAAGCTCCGCAAGTATTAGGAGGCCTAGGCTACTAAACCCGTATCTAAAACGGGATCTAATATAGGTAAATAGGCCGGCTACTATAGGACAATATTTTAGCAAGTGCGTAAGCTTATACCGGAACGTAATTATCTCGCTTCTAGTTTATTCATTATTGCTAGTATCCGTAGTAAGGAAGGCCGAGCCGTACTTTAAGATTTAATTAAGCTCTATCAACAGAACTACAAGATAGCATTCTAGCCGGGCTTAAAGCTAGAAAAATACTATTATTTAAAGATAGACACCGTACATAAAATTAATAGGTATATATTATTCTTATTTACTATTTAAATCTATAAGGCTAACTAGAGAGTTTTTAAACAGTAAACTAGCTGCCGAAAGGTGGAGATATATATATAGTTACTATTAGAAGTACCTTTTAGTAGCCTACAGCTTTATAGAGCTCTGCTTTCTCTGCAGTAAGTGGGTCACTAGCTAAGATAAATAGAAGACCTATTGCCAAACCCACTTAGACAAGCCTAATACAATACCAACTTAATATAACCCTCTTATTTATAGTAGAACGCTTGGTTCTCTAGGGTTCTGCCTATTTTGTCTTAGTAACGTGTTGCTTACGCCCGCCCTTTGAATACACCAATTCCTTAATAGGACGGACTAAAAATACTATATATATAAGCATCTTAAGGATCTAGAAGATACTAAGGCACTAATATATCTACTACACTAGCTATATTATATAGAGGTGTTCTAATACTTACAAAATCTAAAATATTACATTTAAGATATTTATTGTCTCGACCTTAGCATAACTCCTAAACGGTCTAGTCCGAAAGGGGTAGGCGGTAGGCTTACTAAGCGTAAGAGAACTAGCAAAAAGGTAGAAGACCTTAAATATAAATTTATAGATAAAAGTAATATAGTAAGTAGTTAGTATAAGAGTGTAAAGCCTACTCCTACTCTATCTAGCTCTGGCCGTTCAACACTAGTCTTAGACTTTACCACACTAGTCTCGGACTTTATAATATTAGTTTTAGACTTTGGGACCGCACAGAACAAAAGCTACAATACGCTATTATTCCCTACTTACTTGCTAGAGAGAGACTAGCCAGTAAATAGTTTATATACAGCTTAAAGTACGTATTAATTAAACTAAAAAAAAAATGTTTCTAACTAAAGTAGAGAACTCTATAATTCCGGGAACCGCGGAAAACAAAGCTAAGAAAGAGCAGACCAGGAATTATCTTAATTTAATTCTTAATTCTTACTCTTATAAAGGAGCCTTTTATAACAAATTAACAGATTTAGACACCTATTAAAATCTTAACCTCCTGTATAGGGAATTTAGTTGCCCTAGTCCAGTGCAGCCGGAAGGTGACCGATATACTATAGAGAAGTTATTAGGTAAACGTGTTCGCCGGGTTCGCGGAGGCAAGGTTGTTACCAAATATCTAGTCAAATAGAAAGGATATCCCGATTAGGAGAGCACTTGGGTAAAAAAGAAAGATATTAACTAGGGTTTTATTAATGAATATAATAAGGCAGACAGTTAGTTTAGAACGCCTTTTTTTCTTTAGAGTTTAAGTAGAAAGCTACTAGCAGTTTATATTAAAATTAATTTATATAATATAAGCGAGTTACCACCCTAACCAGCTTTCTCTAAACAAAAGAACTCTACGGTGCAGTAATAGCGACGCAACGGAGCTAAACAACGAGTTATAGAATTTCAAAGGAAATTAAATTTTTCTAAATAGCAAAGGTTACCGTATATTAAGTTCGTCTATAATATTCCCAAACTAAACTACTTAAAGTTTACCCAAAGTAGCAAAGACAGTAGTAGTTACTATTATAATCCCACCTATAACTAATAATGCCTCGGGAATAGCTTTCTGCACACTATCAACATTAATCTTCTATTGCTAATCCTTTAACTCTATATTAACTCTATATCTACTATTTATAAACTTTAGATTACTAGTAAGGCCTGCACACCTTACTACTACCCTATTAATTTCAAATTCCCCTATAATAAAAGTGCCAAGATATTTCCTATACATAAATGGGACCGCTACATTATTAAGTATCTAGCAAAGAGAGGTTAGAGTATAGAGAGTAGTAATGAGTTTTTTGAACTAAACAATTGTTAACTCTGCTTAGTATCTATATAGATAAATTTTTACCTTTACTTATTTTAATTGTTCCTCTAACCACTTATTAAAGTAGTTTTTACTATTTTTTTCTTTATCCGTAATCTTCTCCCCCAGTTTAATAACCTAAAAGATTTTATTAGTAGGTTTTTAGGAGTCAACCTAGACTATATTTCTAGAGGGAAGGGATATTATTATAATGTGGTAGTAGGTGCAGATAAGGTGGGTGTTGTATAACTATTAAAGAATAAGAAGGTTAACTACAGGGGATAAAGACTAGTAGTTGTTATCTCTAGAAGTATATTTTAGGGGGTTATCGGAGGCCTATTTATATACTAGCCGGTAATACCTTAGTATAGACCATACTATCTGCTGCATATAAAGTAACAAGGGTATACGCTAGGTCTAAATGCAGGCGGCTAAATACCATAGTAAGAGTAAATTAATAGCGCCTCTAAAGTTTAGACGCGGTGCTCAAAGGGCGCTAGATATTATAGAGGGCAAGAATAACGCTATAAATGTATTTATAGGGGACAAGATATTAGCAGTCCATTACAGGCATAGGGGGGTACAAGTAATAGCAGCTTATTAGCAGTTCGAAAAAGGAACGGCAATAAAAGCCTTGCTAAGGCCGCTTTAGAGTAGTTGGGGGTAACGCTATCCTAACTTCTCTAGCCTAGAAAATATCCTTAGGTTTACTTTCCCGCTAACTTTAAATTAGAATATCTACGTAGAGAGCACTGTATTAAAGCAGCCAAATAATTTCTACTATATCCGCATAATTAGTAATAGTGAACCCTAAAGATCTACTAGGCCGACATAAAGCTAATCAATAAACTCTATATTTAACTATTAATAGAAATACGCTATTTAATTACAAGGATAGCAGATAAGAAGGGGTTAGAGTAAGTAGATATTATCTTTAACTATGGCGTACCTCCCTAGTATATGCAAGGTCCGAGACTTGTATATATTTAAGTAGTTACCCCTTAGAATTTCTTATCCTAGTTTTACTTCCTTAATTTACAGTAAAACAGCAGGATCCTATCTATCTTAATAAGAAAAATAATAAAATACGTTTAATTTATAGCTACAACAAAATAGAAACTATAGTAGATTTACTTCTTCCTCTATTAAAACAACTTTATAAATAAAAATCTATAGAGGTAGTAATAGAGGCTACGTATTATTAAAAGAAAAAAGCAACAGCTATTAAAAATGTCCCTATAGATACCACCGTGTATACTATAGCAGATACAGTTCTTAGAGTCAATACCAAAATAGTAATAAAAGACGGAATAAAGGGAATTTAGTTAATAAAGTCGCTTAGTATCAAAAACACAAAGAAAAGGACCGTAAAGGTTACAGAGGGGATATTAGTAAAGAGGCGTCTAGTAAGGTATAATAACTACTATTGTTTCTATTAATCTTAAGGGTCTCTAGAAAAGGAAATTGCGACAAATATAGTCACGAATAATGCTCTTAGTGCCTAGTTAAATAACAACTACCTCGGGCATCGCTCTAAGGCTTAGTCCGCGAGAAACTTGTTGCCTTTCTCTTTAACGGCTAACTAAAGGGTTTACTATAAATATATTAAAGACTAGTAGGCGTAAAAGGCCTTTAAACTTACTATAAATACCAACTACGTCTCCGTATCTATTTCTTAATTAAGTAGTGGATAAGAACAAGAAAGAATAGTATAGACTTAATCTCTAATTTCATTCCTTTCTAATAGTGGGACTATATCTAGAGAAGACTTGTAGACAGAGTAGTATATACGCGAAAGCAGGACAATATATTATAGGCTTAATATATAAAGTACTTCCTTAGCTAGTTGCTATACCTACTATTAGCAATAATTTAAGTGCAAAAAAGAAAATATATATTTAAAAACAATTTCTACAGTATACTTCGCGAGAAGGTGTATATTTTTGTCTTAGAATATTAAAGGGCAAGAGAGAGTATCCGATAAATTAACAGGTTATAGAGTGTGTAGCTAATTATCGCTGTCTTCGCTCTTATTCTAGTATTTTTTAAAATTATATACGAATTTCCGTATATATAGAAGTTTGCTAAAGTGGAAATTATCGCACTTATAGCCGAAGGTAGTAATTTTATAGTACGTTATATACCGGCAGATTTTCAATCTATTAGCACTTTTATATTCTATAAAATTCCTATTTAAAAAATTCGGCTACGGCAGCTTATCCTGCTATTATTAGTATATTAGTTAAAAAGAGTATAAGTCTTAGAAGGTCTTACTAATTCTTTACTTCTACTCTTAATTAAGGACGTATCTAAGCCTAGTACTGCACGGGATAGCTTAAAAACCTAAAGTACTAGGGATTGTGTTACTAATAGGCAGCCTAATAGAAGATAGATTTACTAACTATTAGTAAAGCCACCTGTATAAGAGTTGGATATATACTCTTAGAGATAAAGCTAATATATTTGTGTCTTAATTTACCCAGCTAAAAGTAAGCAATATAGAGGTTGAGATTATAAGAACGGTACAAGATACATAGGTAAGAACTAGAGAAATAGAAAAGTTAGAATCTCGAAGGGTATAACGCAAGAGCAAAGAAAGAATATACTTAAAAATGCATTTAAGTAGCAAAGCCTTAAGAAAAGAGCGTTAAGATTGCTAGAGAATTCTACTATATAATTAGCTTTATTAACATTTATAAAAGAATATTAATATACCTAAATATAATTGCAAACACGATCTTTGCAAAGCAAATTATATAAAGGCCCTATATAAACGGTTTTATAAATTGTGTATATAGAATATATTGGTTAAATAATTACGTTGTATATAATTCCTATAACGGCTGTAACTACAAAAGAATTAGAGTATATCTTTTAAGTATAGCTAGCTAAACTTACTTTAGAAAAAGAGAGTAGGCTAGCTATAGAACACTCTAAGGCCGAAGTAATCTAATAGTACACACAATTGTTTAATTTGGGCCGCAATAAATATATAGCCACTAGTACAACGCTGAGCGCTAATATTAGACTATAGCTTGCGTATAGAGTCTAATAACGGGACATTACGGCTTATATAGTTATATAGGTAGTAAAAAATACTGTGACTACTAAAAAGGTAATAAACTCTGCTTCGGATATAGGCATAATAATTCGCGGAGAGCTAAAACAGGGGATAGATAGAAGCTGTAGAGGAAGATTCTGTTCATAAATAGCTAGTTTTACTACCTAAGGCAGGGCTTTGCTGCGGGCAAATATAAGGTAAAGAAAAGTAGTATAGAAAGAAAACGCAAAACAGAGATAAATAAAAGCCTTAAGGTAATAAGTAGGGTAGTAGTAATTAAGGGCAAATATATATCCTTAGCCTTTCCGGGCGCAACCAGCTCTATATATTACTAGGAACCAATTCTCTCTGTGCCGCACCTTGAGATCTAAAGCATTTTTAAGGCGCCTAAGTCTCTAGCTCCCTAAGAAAGACTGTCGCAGCTTGTGTAGCGCTATTTTAGTTAAAAAAGAAATACTGTAATTACTTCTAGATTTTACAAATTTTGAATATTCTTAGAAAAGAGAATAGAAGTAATAAATCGGAGGTTGAACAGATCAACGGGATAGGTTAGCTAGGCTAGTTTTCCTTGCCCTATTACTTAAGCACTAATACTAGAAACACTAATTATATCGCTTTACATAACTGCGCGCGCAGTTATAAAAAGCGATATAAAGCGGCTAGTTAATCTATTAGGGAATTTAGAAGTAGAGGGAATTTATTAATTCACCCTTTATTTTTATTTTACAATATCCGGTACTTTCTTACCACTTAAAGTTTGTTATTATAAATACTAATCACGTTACTAGTATTTTGTTACACTTAAACGCTCTCTATAACACCTTAAATAAGCAGCTTAAGTAGCTCTAGAATTATCTCCTAAAGGTATATCTGCTAGTTCAAAGGCTTTAGTTATTTATTAATATACCCCCTTACTTTAGCCATTATAAGCCTACTCTACCTCCGTCTTTAACTAACTGCCGCGACTTATCTTGCCCTACCCTTAAAAATAATAGGGCTCCACAAGCCTCTAACCGCCATAATTCCTCTTTGCCTTTTTTAGAGTGTAAGGTTGATTTTCCACCTACTTCTAACTGCTAGAATTTCTCTTTCTTAGAGAGTAAGGCCGATCTTCTACCTACCCCTAATAGCTATGATTTTTTTCTACCTTCCTTAGAGAATAAGGCTAATTTTCTACCTACCTTTAACCGCCAGGATTTCTCTCTGCCTTTCTTAAAGAGTAAGGCCAATTTTCTACCTACCCCTAACCGCCATAATTCCTCTCTACGTTCCTTAGAGAGTAAGGCCAACCTTCTACCTCTTTCTAACTACTATAAGCTTGCTTCGCTAAATCTACCTCTCTCTAATTACTATAATTTATCTCGCCCTTTAAATAATAAGGCCCTATAACCCCCTTCTAATAACTATAACCTCTCTCCTTTTTCCTTAGTTAAGAATATTCCAGACGGTGTATATAGCTAGCTACTTAAGGTATTAGAAGAGAACTACCCTATAATTAAAGATTTTTTAAGCAGAGATATAAAAGATATAATAGGTAAGTAACTATAAATAGAAGAAGACAAACGCATCCTTAATCTTCTTATTGGCGATAATAATCTATTAACTACTACTAAGTTTTAAAGACTTCTTAGTTAACAAAGTTTAGTAAAGAATTTTAATCTATAGGAATTTCACACCTACAGGAATTCAAGATTATAGGCGTTAGTAGAGAATTAAGCTGCTTATATAAAAAAAGATCGTTGTTTATAGTAATTTATTACAACAAGAAAATTTATTAATAAAACTATAGCAGCTTAAGGCATTTAGCATAGAATTAAGCTTCTTGTTGTTGAAAAACTTCTAGGAATAAGCGGAATATTAGCTCTCTTGGCTTTTACCCCCTAGTTTTACCACAGGCTAAAATATGGCAACCTCGGCAACTTTATTTAATTTCTAAGGAGTTTAAACTTTTCTAAATTATTTAAGCTTATAGAAGAGAAATTAATCTGGCTTAATACTTATTAAAGTTACTTTACTAAATAAATACTTCCCGTAAAGAAGCGAGCCCCTCCCTTTACTTAACCGATCGGAAAACACCCCCGCCTAGATATTACTAAATCCGAGTTGAATTTGGCAGGATAGTAGGATACTTAAAGTACAGGGCCAATAAGATTACTAGCCAAAGTGGCAGCTACTAAGTCTAATAGTAGGTAATAATGTCCTTAGTTAATCTCCTGCTAATAGCTCTAGCGCAAAATAATATAACAGGCTTAGAATTTAAAAATCTATTACACTACACAGTTAATTAGGCAGCGTTACCTAGAACAGGTCTTTATCTTTAAATTTAAAACCCCAACTTTAATAAGCTTCTAGCCCCCACGTCTTAGTAGATTAGCTTAGAGCAGGTATTTTTAGTGCGCGGCTTTAAAAGACCTAAGGCATATAATAATATATAAAATCTTACCTAATCTTAATAGTTTTAAAATTAATTTATACAAGACTAGTCTTTATACACAAGTTAATATATTTCGGGATCTATTTAAGGGTTACGTAAGTTGGCTCCTATTAATAGAGAGGATTAAAAACCTAACTTATTAAATAGCTCTAATATAGAGTATTCTAAATCGTAATCTTTATTATACAAGCCAAAAGGGATCCAGACTAGGGTATATTATAGTGGGGATTTTATAAATTTACTCTAGACAAATTAAGAATATTCTACCAACGCTTAAAGAGACAGCCTCTTAACCGTAACTATTAATCCGAATAGCCTCTTAATCGCGCCAAGTTACGTTGTTAATATATTTTAGGATAAGATTTTAGCTTAACTATAAGAGTATAGCTTCTTAATTAAAACTGTTAATCCGAATAGTCTCTTAATTACGCTAAGTTACATTATTAATATATTTTAGGATAAAATTTTAGCTTAACTACAAAAGGACAGCTTCTTAACTAGAACTATTAATTCAAATAGTCTCTTAACTGCACTAAGTTATATCTTTAATATATCTTAGAATGCAGCCCCGTTAGCTTTAGATAATAGTTTCACAATATCGTTTACCCTTAATAAAAACAATATTGTAATATCTTCAGTACGCCCCTTTAACCTAAGCCTATAGCTATATTATCCCGGCCCCTTTTTTACTTCCCTTATCCGCTTAGGTCTTCTGTCTTAGGTGTCTTCCCAAAGAAAAAACTTAACAGCTAATATTATCTCAACCCCCTTATTAATATATATCTTCAATTTAACCTAGAAAGGTTGTCCGGATATAGTAGAGAATCCGCTTATAGTATGTACCGGAACCAACACTAAGAAGGGGCCGGTAACGTTAAGTTAAGTGCTTTTTATAACTTGTACAAAACCTACAACTACCTTGCGTTTAATCTATCTTGTATTTAGTTAATATAGAATAAGGGAGAGGGATTAAGTAACTATTATAATTTTTAATAGTTTACGTATAAGCGGCTGCTCCTTAATAGTTTTACAATCCTCCGAGTATATATAGTAATCTCCCTATTAGATAAAGTTAAGACCTTTTACCTATTTACCTAAGTCTTGTAGAATCGGCTCCGTACTAGGGTCTAATATATCTTATTTAAGATAATATTTCTATAAGTTATTTCTAGCTATAGCTTGCAGATATATGCGCCGTAATAATTATTATATTTATAGAGTTATCTAGGGCGAGCGTAAAGGGGCTATAGAATATGGCCAGGCCGCCTAAAAGATTTTGGAGGGGCAGAAAACCGGACTATTTATAGTATTTTAATCTATGCCGCTTAGCGTGTATATAGGGGTAGAAAGATACCTAATAAAAATATAAGCCTTATTATCGCGCTTTTTCTATAACTAACACAACATTTATATACGCTAATATAAGATATAATAATGGCTTATATAAGCGTCACTACTACTCCTAGTATCTTTAACTCTTACTTTAGGCAAGGATTTCGTTACTTTACCTTCTAATACTTTAAGCACCGTAAGAGGTAAGTAGCTATACAGGCCACACCTTTTTATACTATAATGGCCGCTAACACCTTATTCTCCGTAGGTATCTTATATTGCCCTTTTCTTGCCTTTTATGCCGTTTAGCAACCCTAATTTAGACCTACGCATAACCTCGTCTCTTTAAGATATCTGAACAAGTATATAAATAGCACACTTTACTTAGCCCTCTACTAGCTATACAACGTTTCTACCGTACAAGCTTATAGCACGTTAGCCCAATATTATTAATAAATAATTAGCAAGGGAGAGGAAACAATAAACTTTAGGCACCGTGTTAACGGCCCTACTTATCGGACGCTGTCCTCTCGTACCAAGATAAGTTATTCAAGTAATTGTGTATTCCTCCTAACTTCTCTTAAGGCTACCTATAGGTTAAGCGGGCGAGGTATTAAATATATATTAAGTGAGCAGATCCCGTCCGTTTAAGGTAGTATAGTATTTCTACTATCTTATTTCCCTATACTAGCACTTATTCGCATTTCTTTATTATAGAGAGAATAAAGAACCTTAATAGCTATCTCTAGAGTATTTTTAAAACTATTAACCAACCCGAACTTACAGAGCTATAAAAGAAACCTTATATTATTACCGTAATCCTGGACCACTAAGTGCGCACAACTAACAATAAACTATCTTAGCTTACTATTTTTATTATTCCTTATTATATTCGTGATAAGGTTATGTTAGAATTAGAAGTTATTAGGGAAGAGCGTTTTGTTAAGGGCTAGTATTTCAATATTAACGCAATTTATATCTCCTATAAAGCCTATCTAGAGTTCCCCTATAGATATAAGAGCATAATAGGTATATACCCTTTAGTATTATAATTTAATATTCTAATCGCAGCGTAGTATATCTCAAAAAGGGCCTTACTAACAAGATAAAGAGACTTAATAATAAGCTTACTAGCCAAAGTTAGATTATATAGCTCTAGAAGATAGCGGGGCTCGCAAAGTAATGGCTCTATTAGGATTATATCACAACTCTCTAATATATAACACCTTGATAAATAATATAGTTATAGTCTATCCTATTTATAGGGCAAATCCAAATTTAGTATTATACGCGATTACACTATATATATAAATCTCTCGACCGCAGATAATTATCCAATAAAACTAATAGCTCTAGAGCTTCTAAATAACCCTGTCACTATTTCCCTCTAACTAATTCTATACTAAAAGCCTAAGGTCTACTAAGCGTTAGCACTCTTTCCGGTGTTCCAAACAGTGCTTTATCTTAAAGGGAGTCGCGCGGGGCAATTCAATAGCGCACTTAATATATTCTAGGCCTTATTAGTGTCTAGAAGTTTAACGCGTTGGCATTATCGGCATAGTTAAAAAAGCTATATATACAAGCGTCCTAGTGAATAGGATAGTCGTCTAAATTTAGGCAAGCCGCAATATGTATAAGAGTGAATTAAAAATCGGGCGCAGAGGTAGTAATTATAGCTCTAATAATAAGTCTTTCTAATTAAACTATCTTGAGGAAGTAACGGGGCGTCTAGTTTGCTATAGAGGCCTAGAGATAAGTTATTAGGCCTAGTAACTTATAGTACCAAAACAGCAAACCTAGGCAGCGAGCACCTTTTATATATTAGAATCCCAGGCCCTTGCTTATACTTCTCTTCTATAGGTGTATACTTTTAATTAAGGCGAAGAAAAACCAAATTAAACCAAACTAAACAAAGCTAGACTTAGGTTTAGTATAGTAAGAATAGAAACTTTGGTTTTAATTTGTGTTAGGGTTTACGTGCGAGATTAGGCCAGCAGTGAAAATAACGAGTTATTAGATAATAATAATTAGTCTTAAGCTAAGGGTCGAGTCTGGATACAAGACGCAGCATAAAGGTACAAGTAAGGGCCTAAAAGGGCCTTACAAGATTACGTGTCCGTGCTAGGTCACGTTCTAAATTACGTGCTATAGTTACCGTGATTAATTAGCAAACGCACGGTCTTACTATACGCACAATTTCTAGTATATTAACCCCCTAACTTCTAAGGCTTTACAGCCTTATATATATTATATATATATACGATTTTTTAGTGTAGTACTTTATCTTACCTGGAGAATCAATTAGTAGTAATAAATTATATACAATACCTTACTAGGAGGTTAATTTACCTATCGCGTCGCGATCGGGCAGGTGCCGGCCCCCTATTAACACTAGGTAATTGCTTATTAACCACAATTTCTTAAGGCCTTAATATAGGCGTAATAACCTTCTCCTTACCCTTCTTAAGGTGTTTTAAATTGTTTTTAAGTTGTTAATTAACCTATTAAACAATCCTTGCCTCCTCGCGTTGGGCATTCTTAGCCTGCTACTCCTACAGTTAAATTTCCTTTACAACACTTTTTATGCGCTTTCTCTTCTCTAGTATACGCGCCTTTTAGCCTTCTAGGCATCCTTAAGCTTTATCTCCTTATCTTTTTAAAGGCGTAGAGCTTCCTCCTAAGCTTTCTTTTAAGCTTAACAATCGCGAGCTTTCTTAACCTTATTAGGTAACTAGAAGATTGCTCCACCATTATAATTCTTAGGAGCTTTAAGTAGTAGAGCCTTGCCACAATTTCGGCGCTTCTTTTTATTAATTAGAGCTTCTTTAAGGCGTTAATTCTTGTACTAGAGAAGGTTGTTACGCGCTAAAATTAAGTAGATTAATTAACTTAGCTTCTATAAGCGTTTATCGTAAATATCCTCTATAACCTAGCGGAGAAGCCTCTTAATTTTACGCTAATCCGACGCGCTAAGTACTAAGTTTAAGTTCTTACTTAATAAGGGCCTCTTACTATTCTTATAGAGTTATAGCTTAAGCGCCACCACACTAGCCACTGCATCAGGCCTAGTAATAGGGGTATAATTACTCTTCCTTAATAGTATATAGATAGGAGCTTCCCGCTTATTTAATTAACAGAGTTCTCTTCTTTAATATATTAGCAATTTTCTTAGCTAATAAAAAGGTAATAATCCTGTAGCTTTAAAGGCCTTTAATATTATTAAGGACTTAAAAGAGGCATTCTAGGCCCTATAGAATATACTGTAGAAGTCTCTTTTTATAATACCTAAGAGCCCTTAGCACCTATCCATAAAATCTGCTAGTTCGGAGGAGTAGGCTAATAAGAGAGGCTTAAATATGCAGACGTTAAAAGGCTATAGCGTATAGGTTAAATAAGGTGGATAAATAGCTAGTAGAATCTTATTATTGTCATAATACTTAATAAACTCTATAGTAATATGCAATCTATACCTATCTAGAATAAGGAGACGCTAGGCGCGTCGAGCTTTGCTTTTTATTTCGCAATTAAACACCTATTTAAACTAGAATAGGCCTATCTAATTATTTATCCATCTACTTAGTAATAAGGTAAAGAAAGCTTAATGCTCTGCGGGATTAGAGTCTTATAACCACAAATCTTATATATTACCAAAAATAGCTTAATAAATTAGTGCAGGCGTAAAAGAGCTTCTATTAGCGTATATACAAGCTATCGTTATAATCCACTCACGGTTGCCGTCTTATATAAGCTGCTTTAGGCCACCTTCTTTATATTAATGTCGGGAGAAAATTCCTTTATTTTTAACAGCACCCTAATTAGAAACCCCTTCTTATCTATATTATACGTATACCAGGGTTCTATATTATATTACTTGATCTTTTTCTGTAATAGCTCGAAGTATAGTAAGTATTTAAAGGCTGAATCGGCTCTATAGCGTGAGGAGTCCCGGCAGTCCATTAAGATATAAGCTTAAAGTAGTGGCGTTTTAGAAAGCCATTAACCTAGTATTTCCCTACTTCTTTCCCAGCTATTTCTAATGCAAAATTTCGTATTATTTACTTTAAAGAAGGTAGGCCTCGCCCGTAGAGCTTTTCTATATATTTTATAAGCTCTTATTCTTATATTATACTAAGTAGTGGTTAATTTTCGGAGTGCTCGGTATAGGAGCCTTAAACCCTACGGTAGCGTTTTAACAACGTTATACAGTTAACACTATATTGTGCAGTAATTTAAGTATAATTAGCTTTTTCTCTAGGCTTTAGTAACTCTAACACCGCTAGAGCGGCCTTTATATCCCCTATATTAATAGAGTTATAAGGTGTTAAAGTTTTAATAATATTTAATTTAATCGTGCGTTTAGTAAGACCGTGCGTTTACTAATTAATCACGGTATACCGTGAACTTGCTGCGTAATAGGTAGGCCTGCTCCTAGGATTAAGCAGCTCCATAACTATTATAACACTATTACTTCTTTCTTATACTGCCCTTAGGTCTTCGAACATTTTAGCTCTAGAGATTATTAAGCCAGAGGAATAGCTTTACCTTTAATTAATCCTTTAAGATATCCGGTACAGGTTCTTATCCGGACTCGCCCGACCCACCTTTAAAAGATTTATTCTTTCTTTAACTAGGCCGACACAAAGCTAATTAAAAAACTCCGTCTTTAACTATCCGACAGGACTAATACAATAGAAATACACTATTTAATCACAAGAATAGCAGATAAAAAAGGGTCAAAGTAAGTAGATATTATCTTCAACTATAGCGTACCTGCAGACGAGTATTAACCTAAAGTTATAGTGTTTAAAGTTAGAATTAACAATTCAAGGTTAATAATTACTTAACTTCTCTATCCGCGAATAAAGCCAAGAGTAAATAATACAGTGGATTGGTGAAGAGAAATAAATCTTAAGAACTATATTACTTTTTTAAGCCGAATAGACGTTCGGAGGAAACAACGTAGTCTAGGGGTTACTTCCCAAGTAAGTACCTCGTAGGTCTAATACTTTAACTAGCTTTAAGCACCTCTAACAACCTTAGGTATCTAAGGCGTAATCTTGAAATAGCTACGCGCGAGTTGTGCAAAAAGCTATAGTATTAGTACAATTTTAAATTTCGTAATTATAGAGCACTAGATTTATAAACTATACCCCCTTTTTACTTCTTAGAGATACATGCTAGCTTAGGTGTATAATACACTTAATTATTGCTTGCTAATGAACTTAATAGCGTCTTGGCTAAATAACTATAATACCTAGGCCTTAGTGTCCCTTTAATTCATTCCCGTCGTGTGCAGTTATATAGATTATCTATATTATCCTAACACTTCTCGGGAAGGTTATTTATTGGACAGCTATATTAAGTTTATGCGTAGGTCTTTATCTTGCATATAACGCGCTAGGAACATCTAAAATTAGTCTTACTAGCTAATAAAAGTAGAATGGGAATTAAACTTACTAATAAGGGGGCTGTAGTCCGTTTTAAGTCTTCTAGGTTTTTAATTTAAACGCTAGTCTAGAGATTTAATAATAAACCTTATAAATTATAACTGTTAAAGCGTACCTTATAGTGGTATAATTTCTAAGACTAAATGTTAAGGTAGTTTACTTAAAGTTAGGGGTATATAGTATTTATATTATTTCTACAGTTGCTTAAACAAGGCTCGGTTTTAATAAGACGCATAAGACTTAGATATACTGGCAGTATAATTTAGATAAAAGCGGCCATATATAGTAATATTGCTTTAAGAAAATACACTTAATATTTAAACTATTCCGGTTTTAGGTTTATTCGGGAGACTTTTAGCATATAGCCTTATAGATAACACTACTAGTAGGCATAAATAATCGGCCGATTTACTTATGGCCTAGATCCGGGGCCTTAAAAAGCTGTCTAATTCCCAAATATAAAGGGACAGTAAAACTTACTAGGCAATGGTATAAAATGCTAGGTAGTACTTATAATATTAAGTTGTTATACTAAAACCGACCCAAAGATATACTATTGCTATTATAGGTACTTACTAACTTGCTGAATTAACATCTAGATAAAGTTAGGCTAGTAAAAGTAGGACTAAGATCCGTCCTAGAATTAGCTTTTTTAGAAATTATACCTCCCTAAATACTCTACACTATTTCACGTAAGTCTTAGCCAAGGCTTCTATTTTTAGAAGCGCCTCCGCAGTTGCAGAAGCCTGAATAAGAATAAGGTAAAAGAATATACACTATAGGCCGCAAGCCCTACCGCCAGCTACTACCCGTCCCTAGCTCTAATCCGACTCTCTCCCGTTATAATTACGAACCCGAAACCGCCGCCGCTTTATTAAGGAAGTGGAATTAACCTTCTACCTAAGGTGTTCGCTTATATATAACTCCGGGATACCAGAATATTGCCTAGTTATATTATTCTATGTATACTCTGTAGAAACCAAAACGCGTGGCCCTGTTTGTACCACTTTATCCTGCCTAAATGTCCCGCCGGTCTTATACACCACAACCGACTCTAAGGTTCTATAATTACTCTCTTAAATTCTAGCTCTTTTTAGTTCTAAACTATTGTCTATGTACTTGTCGCGCTTTCTCTGTATAAAAGTGTCCGGTTGCTTAAGTAAGCTGTATTATAGACCCTACGTTAAGGCTAGAATTATAAGATATTTATTACGGTGGGCTGTAATAGCGTCCTCTAAGTTCTTATAGAAAGTTGTATTAGTATTATTTAAATTGTATCTTTTCTATTACTCCTAGCTATAGACTAAGTAATGTTCTGCCAGCTATATAAGAGCAAAAGCTATTAGTAGTTAGTATTAATAAATACAGTAACAAGTAGTAACTAACAGTTAGATATAAGTCTCTAGAAATTCTTAATCGTCTCTAAAAAGTTAGCGGCGACTATATATTTTATTTGCCCATTTCCGACTTTAACAAATACTAGAATAGGTTTAATATTTTTATCTAGTAGTTTTCGCAGGCTATTTATTCTAAATGCCTTGTTTTCCTGACTAAAAGCCGTTACCTAGCTCTTGACCTTCTTGACTTGGCTCTTAACCTCCTCGACTTGGCTCTTAACCTCCTTAACTTGGTTCTTAACCTTTTTAACTTAGCTCTTAACCTCCTCGAACCGTCTATTAACCTATTAACTAAAAGTTGTTGCCTAGCTCTTAACCTTCTTAACTTGGCCCTTTAGGCCGTTAATCCGCCTATAAAGCGATTTTACGGTACCTTTAATATTCTCTTTAAAACTCTTTATCTTTGTGTAGACTATAGCCACGTTACTCCTAACTTCTAGAACCTCTAGAACTTAAGGAGCCTTATAAGTATATAAGTATTCTGTTGTTTTACCTAATAAGCTAATTGTATTGTCAAGGTAAGGGTAAAATGAGGTTGTAGGGTCTCAAAGCCGTTTAGGCAGAGTGAGGTCAACTAAGGTAGTAGTATACTGGTGAACCGTCCGATATAGGGCTTTTAGGAAGATATAAGAGTATTTAAACAACTAGGCTAATAGCGCCATTCTGCCTTATAACCAACTTTAATAGTTTTTAATACTCGTTGATAACAATTTTGTTAATAATAGTAATAATAATAATAATAATAGTGGTAGTGTTAGTAGTGGTGTTTATTTATATTATAGCGGAGGTAACTATACTAACAAACAGTCACCTCCGCCAAAACACGTAAGGGGTCGCTAAGACGTTAGTGACGTTTCTTTCTATAATAACCCTACGATAACCCTCTTTATATAATAACCCCTTATATAATAGTCGCTCTTATATAATAACGCCCCTTATATAATAATGCTCTTTATACAATAGTGTTTTTATCACGTAATATATATAACTAGACTAGATTCAAGGTTCGGCTCTAGTCTAGTTTAGTCTAGTATAGTCTAGTCTAGTTTATTTATATCACTGCTTAAAATTATAATTCACGTCTCTTTAGAACTAGTAAGTGCGAGCTTAGCCTATAATATACAGTTATCCAGACAAAGATAGCCCTTTTTAAAGGCAGCCAGAAGAGGGTGTGCTATACTAAAGGTGTAAGGTCGCGCTAAATACGCTTATAAAAGAAATGGGGTTAATTCTATATTCCTAGTTGAAAACTAATAGGGAAGTAATAAGTTCTTAAAGATTTTAGCCCTGAGTAAACTATCTACTTTTCTAAGAGGTCGGTTTCCACCTTAGTTAGGTAACTGCCCGCTTAACCTATAGGTAGCTTGAAATTAAGAGAAGTTGGGAGGTATACATAATTACTTAAGAGAGATAGCGTCTAATTAGCGGGGCTACCGATATAGTGCCCTAAAGTCTATTATTGCCTCTCTAATTATCTATTAATAATATTAAGCTAACATGCTATAAGCTCGTATAGTGAAAATATTATATAGCTAGTAGACGGCTAACTCCGCTTTTTATATACTTATTTAAATATCTTAAAGGGACAAGGTTATGTGTAGGTCTAAATCGGGGTCGCCAAACGGTAGAAAAGGCGAAAAGAAAGAGATATAAGAGGCAACTTAGCTTTTAGACAGCCTAGCTATACAGGCTTTGGGTTTTTGTGTCCGAAACCAACTATCTTATACTATACTCTAATTACCTATTAGGATAAAGCTTATAGAGGTTACAAGTTAAAGCGTAAATCCTAAATATATATGCTTTCTTATTGCCTGCGGATTTATTAAGCGCTAATATACCTTAAGGGCTCTCTTTTATGCGATCCACACGGCTAAGTCTACTAATTATAGGTGTTCACGGTGCGTATTAGCAGCTTTCTCCCGGAGATTTAAGGCTTAAACCTTCTTAGGTATTTGTGTAAGCTTCTCCAACCGCTGTTAAAGTTGGCGGCGTTTAAAAGCCGTTGCTAGTCTTAAGTCGGACAAAGAAGCGCTTAGAATAATATCCACTAGTAGCTACGCCTTAACACCACGTATAATGAGACATTTATGCGGACTCCCGGGTAATAACGCCTTTAGAAGTATCTTTAGAAGAGTATAAGCACCTTTAGAAAAGCACTTCGTAACTAATAAACATTATAGCATTATATAATAAGTAGAAGCCATTTTTAAAAGATATTTATAATAAATACAATTTGTAACTTAAGGTTGCTATTCTAAAAATATCTATACTCCTAGCTTATTATTAGATTTATTATGTTAAGAAGCATTTGCTGTATCTCGCTATATAGAGATAGACGTTACGTAGGGGAACATTATTTCCCCTTCTATACTGCTAAGAGAATATAGGCGCTTTTTAGCATAGCTATTTCAGCTACCCCGCTGCTCCTTAGTAAACTTAACTTATTAGTGCTCTGTATCGCTTATATCCAAGGTAAAATTAAGAAAATTTAAACTAGATACATTTAAACTAATTAGTATAAACTAGTTAGGCTAAACTAGTATAAATTTTTAATTAAGTACTAGATAATAAATTATATTTATACTACTAGGGCTATATCTAGCCCCCCGGGGCCAGAAATATTACCTAGGTACTAATTTAGTACTACTAAATAAAAATTTAAATATTATCTACGCTATATAGAATAACATAAATTCTTTTACTTACAACTAACTTTTCCCTGTAAATTAAAACAAGTTTAATAAACCTATCCTATTATTTAGACGCTATTTTATCTAACAGTCTACTTTTTAAATAATAAAAACCTGTTGTACCACTATAAATAACCCTAAGGTAGAGTACGCGGATAAGATTTTCGACTATATAAAAACCCTTAAGGTGAATATCTATTATTCTCACAATACTTCTATAAGTCTAACTAAGAGTGTAAATAAAAATGCTCCCAACTTCTAATTATATAGAAACGAAACAAAAAGAAACTAAGTTAAACTAGTCTATACGCTCGGAGCTTATAGACTGGCTAGTTTAGGTGCATTATTTCTAGCGTTTATAGCTAGAGATCCTCTTCCGTGTTGTTAATTATATTGATCGCTTTCTTTCTGTTATACCTATGCGTATTAGTGTTCTCTAGCTAATTGGCCTTAAAGCTCTTTTAGTTGCCGCAAAATTCAATAGAGTTGAGTTTAGTACTACCCAACTTTAAAAATTATGCGAAAACAGCTACAGTATAGAGACTATTCTTAAAGTTAAGATCGTATTCCTTTAAGGATTAGATTACGACCTAGGCTGGCCTGGGCCGCTATTATTCTTATAAAAAATTTACAAGAGAGGGCCTAATTTCCCTAGGTGTAGATAATTGCCCTAGTACCTACTTAAAGCTATTCTTATAGACAAAAGATTTATTGCCGAGCGCCCGAGTCTTATAGCAGCTACTATATATTGCCTAGTACGTTAAATATTAAATCTTAGTAAATAGGTAAGGTTTTCTTTGTGTCTTCTTCGCACTTACTAACTATATTTAGTCCCCTACTTTTATCCAAACTTCTAGGTATAAGTATAAGCAGCTTTACCCTATAATGAATTTAATAATAGAATATTACAAGAACCTATATAACTATTATCTAGCTATTTTTAAGAAATATAGTCGGCGAGAAAATATAGAAGTAGCGCTACTTATAAAATAGAAATTGGCCGATAAGTTTATAGTTATAGAGCTATCTTTAAAATCTTAAATTATATTATTAAGTAAGTCGCATAGATAATTAGATAGCAGGCTTATAGCTAGTCTAATAGAGAGTCTAATAATGTATATCCTAGTGTTGCAAGCCGCCCGGTGTCAGGAGCCAAATTATAGGTACTTTATCTTTAGAACAATCTTAAATTTCTATACATATCTATATTTGCTTAATTTTATGTAATTTCTATAATTTGGTAACCTCCGAGACCATCAAACGTTTTCTAACTAAAAATTACGCTAAGGTCGCTACCGCATTGTTTAGTTTATAAAGAGCGTCCTTTTAGTAGTATTATAAGACATCTCTACCCAACTCTATTACCGAGCTCTTATTATTCCTAACAGTTATAATATTGCGATATCCGAGCCTTAGAGCCTCACTATTATATATATTAGTTATCTTCGGCCTTATAGCGGCGGGGTTACGACAATTTATACAATATTACCACGCTAATTAGTACCTTCTAATTAACTTAAAATAATCTTAGTTATATTAAAATACTACCTGTACACCTTATATAATCATTATACAGTAATTTAAATTATATAATATTCTAGCCCCGCTATAGTTACTAATGGTGTAGCTACTAGCTAGGTGGCTAAGAACCGTGTAGCTAGTAAGTAAACGGCTTTACGTTACTAAAGAATAGGACGACGCAAACCGCAGGCCGCGGTTTACCTAGAGAAGCCTTAAGAAACAATTTTTAAGGTAACAAAGTAGAGCAGTAGCCGTTGGCTAATTTTTCAATAGTAGACAAAAACATAGATAATATTATAGTAATTAGGCCATATCTAATAGCTCGTTAAAGCTATAGAGGAGGGACTCTATATATTATTTCAACGTAGTGTTAGTACACTAAATACTAATAGAGTTTCTTAGTTGCCAAGATTTCGTATATGCAACTTTAACTTATATATTAATTTATCTAATTTATCCTTAAACCCGGCCGTAAAGTTATTAAGGATATCCTTATTAATCTACGTGTCTACAAAGAGAGTAAAGTGTAGGCAAGCCTATTACTCTAGCTTTTTATCTTCTTATTGTGCTCGGGTCCTGTTTATAAACGGAAAAGTTAAGAAATAGTCTAAGTCTTTTATTTTGGTAGCATTGTAAATAGTAGGCTCGCTTAAAATTCGGCTTAATTTGTCGGCAAGGTACCTTTTAAAAGGAATAAGAACCTTTTAGAATTTATATTAGCAGCCTACTGTGTTAATAATCTATGCCTTATTAGCAAATAGGCGTCCCACTTTTAACACTATATGCGGGCAGTCGCTAGAGTCTAGACTAGGAATAAGCTTTATTAGAATTCGTGGTTTACTAATATAGAGGTCTAATACTTTAATTGTTAAGGCTACCTATACTAAACGTAAATTACAGATTACTAGGTAATAGAATTAGGGCTCTATTTTACCTTAAAGAAGCTTCCAGGTTAGACGACCTAATAGTGCTATAGCCGTTATATATTGATTATTCGCGAGAGCTGCCTCCTTATACTCGATATTAGCGGTAAGATAAGCCGGGAAGAGACCACGCTTTAATTAAGCGGTAATAGATTTTTAGGTTTAATAGAGATAGAGGACCCTATCTTAGAACTCTATTTTAGTTAGGTTAATATTGTACACAACCTCTCTGTACGTTAATAGAGCGGCCTTAAGTATATTAGCTGCCCGAAGTAGCTTCCTTTATTATTCTAGGGCGCGGCAGTAGACTTTATAATTTAACTAGTGTTCTTTTTAGTAGTTACAATTACAGTAGATAACCCCGTTAAAATCTCTAGGCTAATACTCTAGCGCGTCTATACAGCCAGCACACCTTATTATTACATCTATCCTATAGTTTGTATATTGCGTAAGTACTATATTAAAAAGAAAAAAGACAAAACTGTGCAATATACTATCAATTAGATAGAATAGATGGCTCTAAGCGCGCCAAGTGGGCCACCCTAGGTGCTGGTATAGAGTGTATAGTAGAGCTTTTGTAGTGGTACAGCTTGTAGCTACAGTAATATTTAGCTAAGTATAGTAGAAGTTTAATCACGTAAGTATAGCTGCAGTTTTCTAAAGGTGCGGGTCCCTAAAAGCCTCTTATCTCTCTATTTTCTAAGGTACGCGCGCTAATACTGCTAAACCCTAGGACAACTACTTCTTGTTAGTTATTCCCTATTATCCCGATTACTTATACACACAGCTATATAGTTTCGGGAAATATATACTCGCATGTCCGCTAAGTACAAATACGCCTATAGCTGTATTAAAGACAAATCTTAGGTTAATCCGTGTATTAATAAGGATTATAGCACTATTATAAAGGACAAATATCTTAGACAGATAACAAAAAGAGAGAAGTGTTCTAAATATAAGTAGGGTAAGTAACTCTAACTCTTAGAGATTCAGTGTTAATAAGAGTAATTTTAGTTGCCTTTAAACTTTACACGCGCAATCTAGCCTAATAACACAATTTATCTTCTAACACTTAATAAGCTTAGGTATAACACCTTTATTATAGGTCATTAATAATACTACTTAGAGAAGGAAATTATTGCGGAAGCTCCGTTCCCCTATTCTTAAGCCTTTTATAAACTACCAAAAATAAGTGGACTCTTTAGAAAGCTATTCTGCTGTTTAGATATATAAAAATAGCATAATAGTTCTTAAAACGCCCCTTGTGTTTTATCTCAATGGCTATAATATTAAGGAGACGAAAGAGTATAAGGACATAAAGTAAAAGTTAGCCAAATTCCTAGATAGGGAAAAGATAATCTATAATTATCTCGGGAGGCACCCGGCAATCCTTTATTGCCTAGAGATCTCGAATACTAGGCTCAAATTCCCCTATATAAAGAACGGGAATCTTCAGACCTTTCTACGCAATAATGTTCCAAAACCGCCTTATTTTAGGTCGCAGTGAATTAAGACCGCATTAGTGGCACTTAACTATATCCATTCCCAAGGAGTGTTTTAAGGCGATATAAGCACTTAAAATTTCCTTATTACTAATAATTTATTTATTGTTCTCTCGGATTTTTCCGGATTAAAGATTAGAGATAAGGAGAGTTTGGTTTAACTAGAGGCACGGTACAAGAAATAAGGTATAGAACTTATCAAGATCTCTAGAGCTATAGATATCTTTGCTATTAAAAGTCTTATCTACAAAATTATTACAGGAAAGCGGCCTTACAATAAGCTTAAAGATAATAATATTAAGAAGCTATTTAAGCGAGCAGAGTTTCTATTAACGACTAATATATACCTAGAAAGAGTTATTAGGGGATATTAGATCGGCAAATACGAAACTGTAAAGTAAGTACTAGATACTATATTAGTGTATAAGGGCGGAGGGTCTAATATTAAACCCAAAGATATATCCCAACTTATATATAGGGCAGTAAGAACGGTGATATTAATATAGAAGGTTTAGTATAATTAGTGGTAGAAAGTATAGACAAAATAATTTACTATTCTATTATATTCCCACAGTAATTAAGCACTCCTGCATTAATAAACCAAACTAAACTAAGGAATAAAGAGAATTTCCACCTATTATACTATAATCTCTCTTATATTATTCGTGCCACTAGCGCAACCTATTACTTCTTGCTCAACCAACTAATTTGAAAACCTCCTAGCTCTAACGCCTCGCTTATTCGCACTACCTTGGCCTATAACTCTAGTGTATCTACTTCTATAGGACTCTTGCGCTTCCGGCTACGTGTACTCTTACCCGCAGTAGCTACCTTTGTATCTTTTACTACCTTCTTAGCCACTTTATTAACCTTCTTAACCTTCTTCGCGGCCTCTTTTACTACACACCCCGCTTTTGCCTTCTTAAGATTCTTGTAGCTTATAACCCTTACCGTCCCTACTATTTCTAACTTAGTTAATCGGCGAACTTTAGCTTCGTTATTTATTCAAGCTAGGAATTAATTTTATTCTAAAAGAAGTGCACGTTTAGTAAAGAATAGTTAGGTAGTATTAGTATACTTTTATTAGAGTCTCTCTTTGTGCTGCCTATTCGCCTTATTATTAGGAACCTATTTAATTATGTTAAGTAGCGATGTAAGAGCCTCTACAAGAACCCACGTTTACTTTATTGGTTTTTAGAGCGGTTAGTTTAGTGAGTAGCTTCTGTAGATTACTAAGTACCTTATCTAGGTTAAAGGGGAATAGACCGGCCTTAGCCTATCCAGCTCGTATATTCCTAGACGTAAACGCTTATTCTCTTGCGGGTTCGTATAAATAAATAAAATACTCCTTACCAATTATTTCTACACACCCTCGCTTTAACTGCTCGACCTAGTCGCGATACGCTGCCTTTAGTGGGCCAAACACTAATATATTACAAGGCTGGAGCTTGTAAAAGGTATAGAAGGGTAGACAGTATAGGATAATTTTATTTTTAAAGCAAAACTCCAAGATTTTAAGGGTTTTGTGCGTTCTAAAGCCGTTGTATATTAGAACCTGTAGTTTCTAGTTAGCCAGTTCTTTGGTTTAAGGATTAAATATAAGCTTAAGCCACTGTAAGCTAATATAGAAGTCGGTGTACCTACTATTAGAGTATGTATAATACTATCTAGAAGTAGGGTGCGTCACCTAGTTGGCTCTATGAGTTAATACGGGCCAGATTATTATAGGGTTTAAATACCTACCCACGGCACTTACGTATTTAATCGCTGTTACTATTGTGCGCTTAATACGCGCACCTTTATAGCCTCGCTTATTGTTTTTACCAATAAGGACTTTAACAGAATTGAGCTTAGAAAGTATAATACTAGTCTTATCTATATTATATACATTTTTCTTGTAGTACGGCTAGATCGTCTAGTATCTTTTAAATTACCTTAAACTACTGCACGACCTTATTATAGATATCGTAACAGTTCTAGTCTAGTGCACTAGTTTTACTTGCTCTAAGCTCTAGATAGCGTTTATAGAAGAACTAAGGCTAGTTTCTATACAAAGGCTTGCTTAGTCTATTTGCTAAGGGGCGCTAGCGGGCAAGACTAAAGGCTATTAAACGTATATACTTTATTCGGACAGGGCATCTAAGAGTATTCTATTATACTAAAAAATTAACAAGGGCTTTTGCTTTCTATAGGTAGATATAGTATTAGCTTAGAGCCTTGTCTTCCTTGGACCGTTAACGGTATACACAATACTAAAGGGTAGTATAAGCAACTTTGCTATAATCTGCTAGTCTACAGAATAATTTTAGAATACCTTTTAAAAGGCCTTCTATAAGTACCTAACTAGCTCTATTTATAGTGGTTTACTATTATATAGTTAAAGTGACGAGAGGGAAGTAAACAAGAAAAGAGTGTAAAGAATAAAGGCATAGCCCGGGGGATAAGCTAGACCCTAAAAACTAGATATATTTTTAGCTTCTAAGCAGTTCTAAGCGCCTGCTCGTTGCTATTGTATACAACTATTAAGAACGTTCTCCTAAAGAAGTAGTATAGTTATTACTTAGGCAGGAGCTAGAGGTAAAAAAGGTAAAAGATATAAGAAAGCTATACTAGTATACCTCCGTATAGCGCTACTTATAAGGTGGCAGAGGCGGCAGCCTCTATATAACTAACGTGTAGGTAGAGTAAAGGCGGCATACTATAGAAACTTCTAGAGCCTTTTATAGTGCGCCATAATTGTATAGAATCTTAATCTAAATCTATAATAGCGTTAGATATAATACACTTAATACGTACCTATATAAGCTTACTAATGTATATAATAGCACGCTAAAATGCCCCACCCTATTAACCCCCCTTTCTCCGCTATTTAAAACTATTAGAACTTATATTTCTTCGAGTATACTATCTTCAAAGCTTGGAATTATATTCATACTTAATAGGACTTCCCTCTAATACGTTGATCTTTAAAAGGAGTACTCTAGTCGCGAATTAGTAGGGGGAAGTATTTAAAGTAGTAATTAATAGCGCTAACAAAATAAGCAACAGCTTAACCAATACATTGTAATATATTATTATAGAATAGAACTCTGGAAGAGAAATGTCTAAAGAATAGAAATATATTAGCGATAACTTTATTAATCTATAAACGAGAGAGTCTAGATACCTAAACCCTAGATCTGGCTCCTAACGCCGGGCGGCTCGCGACACCGGGACGTATATTAGTGAGTTTAATAGTTAAAATGGATATTTTATTAGAAAATTAGAAACTAACGTCCCCCTCTATATAGTGCAATACCTAGTAATTATAATCTTAAGGTACACTGCTAAACCACGGGGATATATCCCTAAAAAAAAGTCCCAATTTCGTAGTCGATAATATTACCTTGTAAAGATTAATAGGCGAACGTAAGATAAGGAAATATTATAAACTAAGCTGCAGGCCTAGCAGATTATTATTAGGCTGTTTATTATATATAAATTTTAAACTCCTCCCCCTCTAGAACAGCTTATGTCCGCCCTAGTATATCGCCGCTATATCGCAGATTCTAAGTTGAGTATTTATATCTAGCTCGATAGTATAGAGTCGCCTATTAATAGAAACCCGCAGCCTTAAGAGCGGAAGCGGGAAGTATAATAAACCCCTCGGTGAGACGGTCTAATAAATGCTGGAAGCTATGGCCAACTTTTTAGTCTTTAATACAATACCACGACCCCTTGTAATCCTATAATTTAGCAGGAAACGCGATAATCTCTTTTAGTCGAGCTTTATTAGCTCCGTGCCTTTAAAGCCGTCGCGCAGCTTTACTAAATAGATAGCTAATATAGTATTTGCGCCGCAGCCTATTATAGCTAGGTAGTTTGGGTCGAATATAATACGCGAGCTACTAGCGGAGCTAAGGGAGATACTGTAGACAATAAAGCCGCGGTATATATACGGTATTTGCGTCCCGTTAGCTTAGCATAAAGTATAGATAGTATTTAAGCATTTGGCCGATATTCTAATAATTACACAGGTAGGCTGGCCTATAACGCCTTTAATATTATAGACGACTATAATTTTGCACCCCCTAATAAACTTCTAGGCCTATTACCAACACCGTACTAGTGTGCAAAGGCTGTCTAGTTTGCTTGCTGCGGTAAAGAAAGTTGTTGCTGTAAAGTAGCCTGGAACAGTAGCGTGTATAACTACGTTCTTAATCTAGCGCTATATAATAATAACTTTCTAGAAAAAGTTTACTTTCTAAACTAGTTTGCCCCTATTATTCTATAGGCGTCCCGGTTAACCTCTAACACAGGGCATATCTATAGCACTTCCTCCTATATATCCCCTGCCTTTTTTATTTCTCCCGGCCGCGCAGGCCTCTCTTAACTCTAAAATAATTGATTTCGCAATCTATATCAAACCCTTTACCTATATAAAGACTACTATCCAATCTCTCGCCTAATAAAGCTTAGCGCCGATATTGGCCAACTATATATTCTATGCGCTGCTATAATGGCAACCTATCGGCGTAAGTATCGGGACTAAGCGAACGGGGGAGAACTAGAGAAGGCTATAACGCGAGTAGAAGTGTAGGCTGCGGCCCACTTCTTAAAGCTAGAAGAGCTGGTTAAGAATACTAAAGAATTAAAAGAGGCGGAAGATAAGGCGGTAGGCGAAGTACTACTGTTTCTTCTAGTAGTGGTAGTACAAGGGTATAATTAGAACTTCCTTGTAGTAATAAGGGAGACGGGAAAGTAGACCGTATACCCGCTACCCTAATTTTCTCCCCCCTAACTAGTTTAACTATTCTTTAACCTAAATAGTGCCTTTACCAAACTCGCCTTCGGCAGTATTACCTTTCTCCTTAGCGTCTACTAGGTTATTGCCACCATCTAACTCCCTACCTGTTGGGTCCGCAATTTGTACACCCTATAGTTTAAACAAGCGTGCTTGTATCTATCTAAAGAATCTGTAGGTACTATAGGTGCGGCTACTAGGTAAAAGCCCGGAAAACTATATAAAGACTAAGTTACCTTAGTAAAATATAGAATATACTCTGCGAGCACTTAAGGCGGAAGCTAATTTCGCTAGCGACTGTACGTTATTGATTTGACTAGAGATATATAATACTACCTAAAAGAAAACTCTTTAGTAAGTTATTAAGCAGCAGAATTCTAGAAAAAGGGTTAATATTAAAGAAAGTTTAATGTCTATAGTATAAAGTCCTTAAAATAGTCCTATTAATATATAGTGTGCTTAATAGATATATTTATAAGAAAATATAATATAACAGAGGGTCTTACGTTTTAAAGAAAGTATTAGGATAATAGTGTGTCTCTTCTAAGAATTTCCTATTTACTTTAAGCGTGTTTATTAGTCCAGCAATATCGCTCCCTAACTATTCTCTTAGTATAACAAAACTAAGTATCTCTTTTACCCCCTTACACAAATACCCTTTTAAGAAACGGCCACAGCCTTAAGATAAGGCACAACATTAGTAATAGAAGGAAGTGACTCTTTCGGCTTAGGATAGGTGGTATCTTGGTGTAGAATTCTAGTTAGAAGGAAGGTTGTTTCCGAGCTAAAATTACGTTCCTGTGTTGGTTATATAGGGCCCGGGACTATACTATACAAAGCTTCTAAAAATAAGCCGACCTAAAACTAGTTCTAAAAGTTCAAAATTAAACCTGTCTTATAAGCTCCTTTGTAAAGATCAAATTAATAGCAATATAGAAGGGGCAAGGTGGCAGAAATAGATTCCTTAGTATAGACTCAACCTATTCTATATACAGTCTAAAAATTTCCACAGAACTATTCACCGTTACCTATTACTGCACCGTAATGGCTGCTAATACTTAGTAACTACAGCTTGTATTAGCTAGTAAATTTATTAAATATATAACCTTTATAGCTTCTTATTAACCGGAAAAACGTAGTTGTGGTTTTTTGGCCGAGTAAGGTAAACTGTTGTATTCGGCTTGGTTACTACTGTATTATAGTATTGTTCTAGGTACAAACCTCGTCTACTTATATTATAAGGATGTAAACCTTTACTTGTCTATATATATTTTCTTACGGTTTCCTTAGCCGTTTTACGCGTGTAATATATTTCCACTTTATTCTATCTACCATCTTCCTAAACTAAAACCGAGACGTACCGTTACAGGTAAGCTAGATTCACCTACTATATATTAGTATAGCCACTAACGATATTATATTGCTTAATATACCTATTATTCTAGGCCCGGGAGACCGAACTAAGCCGGCTCTTTAGCCTAAGAAAGGGATTCTATATTTAATATTTAGTTGCGGTAGCGGAAATTTTAAGATTGCGCAATAGACTTACGCACTTCTACGTTAAACTTTCTTTTTATACCTATAGATAGCTTAATAGCAGCTAACTAAAACTACTAGCTAAGTATAACCTTCTTTTTTAATTCTGCTTTAATAGAATATCTGCGGATTCAGCTTAGGCCTAGCTAAGATAATTCACCCGCACTATTTCCCTCTCTAAACTAAAATACTACCACCTTCTCTATACTTATTATCGGCAGGTTTCTTATTCTTTTATAATTGTCCTTATTTAACGTCTATGTATTTATTAGGGCGTTTTGTTCTATAGACCCCTCTGCACTTATTGTCGGCGGGTTTCTTATTCTTTTATAATTGTTCTTATTTGGCGTCTACGTATCTATTAGGACGTCCCGTTCTATAAACCGGCTAGCCTCTATAGCCACAAATACCCTATAAGGGGGGTTTATATTCCTTGTACCAAAGAACGCATTGTAGACAGATTTCCTAATAAATAAGAATATAACTCTATTCGCCTTATCTGTTACTAGGCCTTTAAGGTACTCTAAATATAGGACTCTTCTATCGTCTTTGTAAGCTTTCTTAAAGACCCGCCCGCATTAACAGGGAATTCCCTCCCCTAGACTATTAACTATATAAGAAGGTTTCTAAACCAGAATAGATTTCTTATAGGCTATTCTATAGATTACTGCAACTTTTGCAACTAAGTTTTCGAAGTTTTTATACTTAAATTGCCTAGGATCACGAGCTGTTAGTAATGAATTGCGGGCTATTTTATAATCTAGGTTAAGTTGTCTTAGCCTGTTAATTTCTAGGGACTTAAATTCTAGCTTATAGGCTAAGTTGGCCATTTCATGCCATAATACAGGGAATAGTGTCCTTGCCTAGGGGGTTTTTTGCCCAACTTTCTTCTTAGCACATTCTAGTATTATATCTAGTACATTACGTATTGCGTACACATATATCTGTTAATAGCCTAATTCTATCTAGTCCGTGAGATTCCCTGGGCAAGATCTAAGAGAAGAGTTTATAGTTTAAAGTATAACCTGGCTGTCTGTTTAGTTAATCCCTAAAAAAGTATACTCTATAGACTAGCGGATTGTATATTTTAAACGCCTCGCTGGTATTAGGAGAAGTTGCCGCACAATCCAAGAGCAAGGTCTAATATACTTAAGATCTTGTTAGAATATATAGAGAAAGGGTATTAGGTACACAATTGTGCTTATATTTTATAATATTTTCTTACGTTGTCTTTCGTCCCTAATATCTCGGAATATCCGACCCTCGCTTATTAACTAGGTAATAATCTTTAAGTTGTTATAGCAGATACCAGGCGCCCTTAGCTAAAGTTATTCTATAGTCTAGGAATCTATTAAGCTTATTAGCTGCCTATCTTCTCCTAGGATCTTCTCCTAGGTAGCTAGAACATGGCAAATAATATAGTGCTTAGCTTTTTAGTTAAATTAGTAATTGTTTTATCTGCGAACACTTAGTATACTTACCTTGTTAATTTTCTTACCTATTATTTTGTGAAGCGTCCCGATTTTAAAGCCATGAATAAGTAGAGTAAGAAAGACTAAAAGAGCTATAAACGCATCGGCAAACCTTTTATACTTAAGAAATCGTTTTAAGATACTCTGTTTGCTCTTAGTAAGGTAAGCCCACTATTAGTGCTCTGTGAACTTGTTATTAGCAGCTTTATAATATATAATTTTACTATAAATTTTTCTATCCGAGAAGTTAACGGAGTTTAAATACTCTTTAATTAGCTCTCTTTTAGAGTTTGCGTTTAAGTCTAGCATTATATGCGTTAGCTTCAACGTTGTAATATCTTTGGTCGACATACTATTAAGATATAAGTCCACGATCCACTACTTATCTACAGGCTTTAGTGTCCGGTATTCTCTTACAGCCTCTATGCGATGTTTTCTATTAAGATATTCAATATGCGTATTTAGCGGAAACTTTAGTAAGGGTGGAATCTCCTTTAGGTTATTAAGGAGTGTGTCTAGAAATATAGAGCCCGTGAATTTAATTACTTAGGTAAAAACGGCAGGGTTAATAAGAGCAGGCATATAACGTTTCGGCGGTAACTAAAAACACCTATTTTTCTTAAATATATCCTTTAGTCTCTTTATATTCTTGTTGCTAATCTCTCTTATAGATTCGGGGGGGAACCTAAGGACCCCGAGTATAATACAAGCTTTACCGTAGAACTTTAAGGCTTTGTCTCTAAAATTTATAGCCTTATAGTTGTTAGCTTTGCTCTAATTAATTTTATAATCTATTAGAAAGGTTTAAGTTTCGTTAAATTCCTTAGCAAATAGGGCCAATAAATCTCTTTCTTTCGGCGCGGATTAATTTACGCCTTGCTTGAACAATCTCTCTTTAAAATTGTGGGTTTGTCGCCGTTTACCTATAAAGGGACTATTTCTAGTCCTGCCGGGTCCTATTTTAACTATTTAACGACGGCTTTAGCAGGCTAAATATCTACGCTTTATAATGTAATGGCATTGCTCGAAATCCTAGAACTATCCTTTACCTTTAATAGTACTATTTTAACCCTTATAAGCCCTATTTTGACCTCCTGCTAATGTCTTTATTTAGCAACACAGGTTAATCTTTACGCCTAGTGCTAAGACTATTTCGTCCTAAAACCCTTAAGGTCTTTTCTTGTCTTGCTTAAGATTAGGACAGTTAATTGCCCTAATTTATTATATTTATTATTAGTATAACGTCTAAATCGGAAGCAGAGCGCAATTAATTAATAATATAGCCTAGAACTAGCGATACATAGTAAGCCGCGCTAGTAGAAATCGGCTATCCTTCTATTCTAAGCCCTTTGATAAAGCCAGATACAGAGAACACAACTAAGAAATATACCTAGGCCTTTAAAGGCGGTAGTAACGGCCTATTACCCCTTCGCCTTCCTTTGAAATATAATGGCGAATAAGGGAAGGCCAAAGTTTCTTCACTATAGATAGAAGCGTCTCCCTAGCTATTTTACAAAAAGGCTTACTGTGTCGAGCTAGGGGGCTCTGTAGCTATTGCCTATAAAAAACTAAACATAAAGGAGTAATTCACCCTTAAAAGCCTTTCTACCTTAGATAATTAGATACAGCGTATAGATATATTACGCTATAAGAACCTAGTTAATATTTATAAAGTTTTTAAATTTAAGGGCGCTTTTTACACTATCTTAGAGTATATAGCAATATCTCTAAGCTATGTTATTGGCTGCCCTAAACCCCTAAATAAGGCACAACTAGCCTCGATTGCCAAACAAGTAAGCTATTTAATACCCTATTATATATTAGCTAACTAGTATAGAGCCTCTGCAGTATATTATACCTTATGTCCCTAGGACTAACTTATACAGATATTATATACTTTAACATTTTACTATCTTTTAATAGGGTTGTGAAAATTAGTACGTAATTGCCGCGTTTTAAGTTTTCTACTAACCCTTTAAACTCCTAGCAAATCTTGAAAATTATCGACCGACTAATGGGGAAGTTAAGGGTAAACATAAAGTTGCAGCGCTAGGCCGGGTCTTAATAAGCGTTATGAATAAACGGTTAAAGTTGGATAGTAATTTAAGTATTACAGATTCGGCCCTGTAGTTAACGGAATCTATAGATTTTTTATCTATAACATTGGACGCCACTTCTAAAGAGCTTATAATACATTCGTTCCTTAAACGTACTAGAGAAGAGAAACTTCCGTGGTTTGTTTTATATATATTAAGGACGGCTCGCGTAATTATAGGAGTTATTCTATAGTTGGCGACTCTATCGCTACGTACAAAACCCCCTTAGAATATAAGTTACTTATATAAACCCTATCCTAATGAAGTGGAATACCCTATATTAAAGAATTACTTTATAATGTCTTAAAACTCTAAACTGCTAACTAAGTCTTTCTATATTAAAGTAGTATATATTAGTAGTTATATACAGAAATAAGCTTGCGCTAGGAGTTATATAGCTAACAGAAACTCCTATAGAATCACGGAAACTATTATTGCTATTTATTTATACTGTTTGCTGTATATGTATTTACTTGTTACTACTATTAAGACTATCTAAAACCCGCCAACTAGAATAGAAAAGACGCGATACTACTAGTTGAAATAGGGTCCGTGGTATACGCAGTGCAGGATTGAAAATTAAAAATAGTAGTAGTTTAGGGGTTCTACTAAGGGAGCAGGTTTGATAGCTTACCCTAGGTAGGACCGGCAATAATATTAAGGTCGAAGCAGGTTATATAGTACTTGTCTTTCCCGTTGGGCAGCCCCGGAGCGCCTGGCTCTGTTGGCTACTACCATACCCAGTATATTGTGTATATAGAATCTACCTCCAAATCCGTAGGGATAATAAGGTTGGTCTTACACTACTATTTGTTAGTGGACTTGGGTTGACTAATAGTGAGATTAGGAAACTCTTTTTAACGTACGGTAGAGATAGTTTTACTATTAATTTAATAGCACCTGTTATCGTCAAAGTTCTAGAAAGTTAATAGTCTCCCTTTTTAGTTACCGCCAGTGCCGTCTACTATCCACTGTAGAACGTCCGTTAAGATTTTAGACTTAATTAGCTAGGTAGTTCCGAAAATGAAAATAGTTCTAGCCGCTCTTAGCTTGCCCGGCTAGTTTTGCGGTAGGGTAACGTGCCTATTCTTAAGATATTTTATCGCTACGTATGCCCCTAGTAAGACCTAAAGTTATAGAAAATTCGTTGTTTGGTTAGCGGTCCTCTATATTAGAGTATATAGAAAATCTAAGCCGTCCACCCTTATCCTATTTAAGGCTAATAGAGGTAAGAGATAAGTTATTATATTGTTGTTAAAGCTGGGTTTAGTGCGAGAGATATATTTATAAGGGTAACTATTAGCCCCTGTAAAGATCCTATTTTTAATAACTGTAAGTTATTTATTCTAAGTATAGGTAAGACCTTGGCCGCACAGAAGGGCCGTCGGAAGAAGGTAAAGAAGTAAATATATAATGCGCGGAACGCTAAAATATAAGGCTACTTAAATTTCTATTAGCAAATATAGAGGTAAAACTACTTCTACTTAAGTGCACCGTATTTATATTAGATTTATGTGCAAGGGTCCATTTCTAGTACTCTATAGGACTGGTTTTGGGAATAAGCCTTTTCGCTTTATTTCTCCCCTAAATTCATGATAATATTTAGGGTAATATCTTTAGAATTAGTAAGGCCTAACTAACTACTATGCTCGGCATTACGCGGCGAAAGAAGTGGAAGTAAGAATATCCTAAGAGTCCGCAATAGGATAGAGGTAGCCGCTATATTGTACACGGCGCCCCGTCGTGTACAAACTTCCCCTACTAATACTCTTGTAATTTTGAAATACAACATCGTTCTCTTTCTATATAACTCCACCAAAATAGGCTGTATTAAGGCCGCACTTGCTAATCTTAAGCTTTAGAATAAGCCTAAATTTACTACCACTGTAGATAAGTATAAATGCGACCGTTTAACTCTTAGTAATTCTATTACGTTACTTGCTTTAAGGCCGATGGCTATAATTCTACAATTACTTAACACTACACAGTCTAAAGATCTTAGCAAGTGCGGCTTACCTCCTTTAATATTAATAACGTTACTTCGAAATCTCGCTGCTGGAATTACTAGAAGGGAGCTAGAAGAACACTAGGCGGATTACTACTTATAAAAAGGAGCTTAAATTAGTATATCTACTCCCTATAGAGCACGGACAAATCCATAACGGAACCGCAATAGATATAAGAGATAATAATAATTATTAACGTTAATCTAGCTATAACGGAATAACCGCCGTAACGGAACAATATTCTCTTCTTTAGTGCCTTAAGCGTACCTACGCAAGTGTATAGATATATAGACGTTATTTTACTATTATCTAGCTAATTTTGTGTCTAATGTTAGGTTTTAGCTAGATAATTATAGTAGTCTTAAACATGTAATTAATTAATCTGTTTGCGGGCGACCGCTTGCGCCTTGGCTGTTTCCTCTACTAAATTACAAATATTGGCATATCTTTGCATTTTGGAACTATGAGACAAAAATTCAAATTAGAAAATCTATAATTCTAGGCTTTAGCGACACCGCGCACTTAAAAGCTAGGAATCCGAGAGTTTCTCTGTGCAAAAGGGTAGTTACCACGCAGCTTAGCGCAAGAAGTTAGCGTTTAATACTTAATTATATTAGGATGTATTAAAATAATAATGAAAACACGCTATACTTAATCTATTTCTTTAAAAGCTAGGTAACCTATTCTATTTTTAGCCCGCGTTGTTTATTATTTACAAGCGTGATTATAAAGAGCGTATTACACTTATTACCTAAAATAAAAAACAGCGCATTCCGGGGGAGTGTTAGTAAGGATTATTAATTGCTTTAATTAAAAGTTCCGAGTCGCGTGGCGATCCCGTATAAATTAAGCGCCACCCGCAGCCCTATAGCTAACTATTACTTCTTAGTAGTGCCGTTGAATTCTCTAGCTTTAATAAAGACGCTTAAGGGGTTGCAACAGTGATATAAGCTTAGTAGTGGTATTCTAGCGTACAAGGCTCGTTTTTGCTTAAAAGGAGACTCTTTGCAAATTATACAGAAAGGCGTCCGCGCAAGCGTAATTTTTATATAAGTAGCGTTATAGCGCTTTAGAAATGGTCTTAGTATATAACCTAAGGTAAATATAGTAAAATTTAAGACGTGTGGAGAAGTTCTATGGCTTTAAATTTAAGGTACCTATAGTTTATTCCGTTACGGCGGTTATTCCGCTACAGTTAAACGGACGTTAACCTTAAATTCCTTTATTGGCGTTTTTAATAAATAGCCATTTTTAGACCTAGAATAAGTAGCCTTATATAAAATCAGGGCTACCTTAATAAAATAAAGAACTACTATTTAATACACTTATTCTTAATACTTCCCCGAGTGCAAGTTAAAAAATTACTAGAATTTCTATTCCTCTAATAGAAGATAAAATTAAGCTATATAGAAGATACTTACAGCAACTTATATTAACCTGCTAACTCCTTAAGAGAGGGACACGGCTACTAGCCTAGCCAAGGCCATAAAAGCTAGATTATTTACATTATCTAGCTACTAGACAGTTACCGCTGTAAAGGCGACTCCGTTTAGGCCCTGCGGTACATTTATAATCCCTTTCCCCTTGGCTATAATATTTAAAGGTGTATATACTAGTTCGTTTAGTTAATTAACCTATCTAATAAGTAACTACTTACCAGCTTTAGTGATAAACAGCGTTTGTATAGAATTCTACGTAAACTCTTTCTAATAGTTACTTTCTGTGCTATTTGTAAACAAAACGCTAAGAGGTTATAAGATAGTTAGTTTTAGAAGAATAGGTATAGGAAGCTCGGCTGAACATAATCCGGGCTGGATAAATAAGAATGCAAAATTATATACCTAGATATTGCTAACGCCGGTATTGAATAGTACTAGATTTAGTACTGTACCCTGGATATGCCGGAAGAATATATTATACCGCGATTCGACTGTTAGTATAGATAATATTAATTTTACTAGCAGAGGATCCGTAATCGCAAGGCGCTTATTAAGTCTAATAGTAGCGCCAATACTAACTAAGGTAATAATATAAGCGAGCTCGAAGAATTCCTTGGTATTATTTACTAGAAAGGAGTAGTTATAAGGAGAAATTAATGCTGCGTTATAAAACCCAAGAATATTTATAAGGCTTAAAAGATACACTTCTTCTTACTATAACCGCGTTAGTATAATACTCTAAAAGGGTAATATACCTACAGCGGCGACTTTGCTAACAACTTTAATTGTGTTATTAGGCAGCCCACTTATGCCCTACTTTGTAATATTTGTTAAGCCTGCGTTGAAAAATAAGGCTTCTAAGTTCTTAAGAAATTGCGCAAGCTAAAGCTTCTTAATTGCACCTATTAAGATTACGGTCGGCATTATATTGTTTAGTGGCCTACCCCTAGCTATATTAATGGTTTCGGAACAAAGAGGGGCGGCGGCAGTAATACCTCCTAGAGCGATAGAGAATATAAAAAGGAGGGCACTAATATCTATTAAGACAAATATAGTTATAGTAGGGTTTTAAAGATTAAGGTATAAGTTAGGCTTGGAAATACGTTTGCTTAATAGTGTATATATATTTGAGTGCGTCTAATATAGCCTTTAGTAAGGGGACTATTTTAATTCTCTATAGAGGCTATATTTGGCCCCTGTTAATTAAGAGCTCTAACTATAAATAGTGGCTTATTTAATTATTTATAACGGGCCATTCTCTAAGTATTCTAAATATTAATTAGAAGCTGCAATGCCTGTTAATAGTACTATTAGTAATTAAGTATTTGGTTAGGCATAAACAAGAAAAGATATTATTTATATTCCGAGGGTCTATAAAATACCGCTTATACGGACGTCTTTGCGTTTATATTACTAATAATTAATAGATTATTCTATTAACTAACGTCCGTCCCTGGGTCCTTTCACAACGGAAATAGAATGCAAAGAATCCCTTCTAATATACACGATAAGAAGTGCTAAAGCGGGCTCCTAGAGATGCGTGTGAAATTAGAACAGGTACTTCTATATTATATACACACGCCACTTTTGTAGTAACTTAGGGAGCTAATTATAGGTATTTATATTCCTTATTGGATAATTTCTACTAATATATCTAAAAATAGGTTAGCTAGAACGGGTTATCTAGGGCTAGGCCAATTCTTTTTTAACTATATAAGGAGCCAGTTCTGGCCCGTATAGAGGTTGGCTATAAAGAAGCAACTAGCTCCTATGTTTTGCTATTTAGGCTAATCGCTATTTAAAATGCAGCTCCTTCTCTTATTTGTTACTCTATTAGCTCTAATTGTGTTAGGATTCTAGAATCAATACAATTGTTCCACTAATGGAATTCTAAGTATTATTATTAATACTAGTCAAGGAGGTGGCAGTACTATAGAATTCTTCTTCCCGCTTTTTCCTAACTGCTTTAGCGCCGAAAATAATATACCCGAGCTTGTACCACTAGGACGTAATTAAGAATTGTTCTAGCCTCTTTATTTAAGCTAATAAATCTCTAGTGCCACTTCTTACAGGCTTAATTGTTTCTAATTCTACTAGCGATTTTATAGTCACCGGAATAGCCAATTAAAACAGGTTTACTAGAACTAATACTGCTCTTCGCCTTAAGGAGTTATTTTCCCTTAGTAGAATCTCTTGTTAAGTGGATATACTAGGAGCGCTAGAAGGCACGTTGGTATTTTTTAATAGTATAGCAGCTGTGCCTCTAGGTGTAAATAAGAAAGCTATTTCTATTAAAACCTTAACCTGCACTCTTAACTTAACGGAGGCGTTATAAATATATAATCTAGGGTTAGTGCAGCTACTATATTTCTATACGCTAGCTGCGGTTGTTTTTATTATTCTATCTCTAATTATATAATTTCTATAGACATTTATTAGTTAATCTAAGTTAGTTTATTACAGTGTTCTTTGTCAATCTATTTATTAATTAACTTACCCTCCTAATATTAATAAGAAAAGGAGTTAACGTCCCCCCTTATATAGCGCAAAACCCTACGTGGCGCAAACCTGCTAGTACTTTTTATTATAATAATATCTATAATAATTAGAAGTTATAAATACTCTCGGAATAAAGACTCTAAATTCTAAGCTTTATCTCTACTTTTTATCTTATAGAGAAAGCTCTTGCTTAGCTAATAATACTATAATTTACTACGGGTATATAAAGATAGCGCTACTCCGGATAGCCTTAGGTTAACTAGAAAGTTTGTATATTACGTCTAAAATCTGTTAAACTATATAAAATCTTAGGGAGAGTGTAAACTGAGCGAATTACTTTATTATATAAACTAGTTGTGCTTTAGTGGTAACCTAATACCTAAGTAAACAGGGTTGATAAATGTTATAGAATATAGTATAATAGGCTAAGCAGGAATTCTCTATGGCGGATATATAGCCTTAAAATTTAAAACATTTATTCCGAGATTATTTGCGCCTCTTAATCGCTTTTAACTTTGTTGTGATAAAAAGTAATAGCAGGTTTGCGCCAAGTAGGGTTTTGCGCTACGCAGGAAAGAACATTAAGTTATTAAGTTTTAGTAACGTTCCCTGCGTAGCAAGATATACCCTAAGCCGGGACGTATCCATTATTTATACACCTTAGAGTCTCTCCCTTGTAAATATTTAAAGTTATAATTAAAATACCAATTTTCTTAGGTGTCTATCCTTAATAGTTCTAGTCTACAGTGAGAAAATTACAATAGTATAAGTTAGAACCTCTTTTAATTAAACAAGGTAGCAGTATTATGCCGAATCAAGGCCTCTAATACGTACCGGGCGCTTTTTCCTTTAGAAATAAAAGTACAGAGCTAGAAGTATCGCAATAACTATAATAATAGCAATTACAACACCTATAATTCCGCCGTAACTTAGAGATTTGGAATACTTATAACTAGAAACTTTGTGTCCTCTTGGGAATAACTCTAGTCTATTCTAGTTAGTGTAAACTAATATAGTACGGATTCGGATATACTCTAGAATAAAAACCATCGCTATAAGTTTGCCCGACTTTTCTTTACCTTATTAGCGGAGGATAAGATTTTTGGAGGCAGATTAAAGAAATCTTACGTTATACTATACTTACCCAAGTCTTCTTAATTTATATAAAGGGAGCTCCTAAATCCGGGCTTTACTAATTGGGTCTCTATTTATAGACAATTTTCGGGCCAATTCTAGGTTCACCTCTAGGTGCCTAAACTAGTACTCACTAAATACTATAGTGTTTTATCTTCCTCAACGTCCGACAAGGTGCTAAGGGCTGCTAGAAATTAAAGCGCTCTAGCTAGCAATATTAGGCAAGATATTTATAATTAGGGCATAAGTGGAATACAAAATTAGTTCCTGTTCCGTTTTAGGCCTAAGTCTAATAAGAAGCTTTTCGGGTGTTTAACAAATTCTAAATATAACCAAGGAGCCCTAAAATAAAACTACGTATTCGCTTTTGGCCCTATTTAGCAAGTAAAGAGCCCTTTACCCTAGGGAGGCACTTCTAGTAAATGTCTAGTATAAATTGCGCGTGCACGCTCTATTAAACAGAACCACTACCAAAATGCTAAGAAAAGGAATTGTCTCGGTAATCTTTATTACTAGTGCGGCTTCCTTTGGTACTTTAATACTTTAAATACTATATAAGAAGGAAAATACTAAGGTAGGTATTCTAACCTTAAGTGTAAGGCTTTACCTTTTACTACTATGCAGAAAGATTAATTAACTAGGCCTATAGTTTAATTTTACTAGTGGACTTCTAGTTAGCCTATTTTTATTACCACGCAACTTTTAAAATCGCGATTTTCCTCCGGTTATCCAAAGTAAGGCCAATAGCATTATAAATACAGTTACGACTAGCCTTTTAGGCGCTACTAGCTAGATTAAAAGTGCTCTTAACTCTATTATAATCCCTATTCAAGCGATTAAAGAACATATTCCTAAGAATTACTTACTAGGCACAAAACAATTCTATATCGGCTATCCACATAATGTAACGTGTAATGATTTACCCCTAAACCTTTCGAATTTGGTACTAGATAGTGTCTTACCGGATTCCGTTGAAAATGCCATTTAAGATTAGGTAGATAAGCTTTAGCCTCTAGCGGGAGTTCTAATAAAGGTTAACACTATATATATCTAAAATTGTTTAGTTACTAGATTAGTTCTAATACTTATTATTGCCACCCTTTTTATCTACTTAGTTTTAGGCCGGCTATTCTGTATCGCAAGTATTCTTCTAAGGCTTAGCGTTAAATCCAGAATAATAGTTTATTTAGTCTTAGGTTTAGTATATTGCATTCCACTTATTATACCTACTGTTATTTTAGGGGTTTTCTAGGCAAAGACCAAAGTACTACCATCTTGAGTAAAAGTAGAGAAAGGCAAAGTTAGTATATTGTGTTTCGGAGCTCTCTACTGCGCTATTATTATAACGTTGCTACTTGCTATTACACCTGTAGTTATATAAAAGAGTACAGAAAAATAAGTAGAAAGTGGAAAAAAAGTATATTTTAGTAATACTTTAATTAATATATTAACTAAGTTTAAACAAGAATACTAAGATAGCGGGAGTTCGTCCTAGTAAAGTTAAGGAGATTGCTAAATAGACCTTAGGTTTATTTCTAGAGCAAAAGATATCCCCTATAATAACTTCTATAAAGGTAAAATAGCCTTTAACTCTTTAAATACGGGCAAGATAGTATTGAGACCTTAGGAGCACTTTAAGCTAACGCTCTTAAAGTAATCTGTAGTTACTTTGTTCTTTTAGGCCGCTTTTTAAAGTCTTTAGTTTATATCCTTAAGCTGCTTTAGTTCTTCTTCGGCGTAATATTAGCATTTAGTTTTAACTAATACTTGTTCTTCCTATTTCTTTATATTTTAAATTAATCTGGCATTCTCCCCTTCTAGCCGATTAATCTTGGCACTGAAACTAATATCCGCTCCTAAATAATTAGTGGAAAGAATAGTGTTATCTAGCCCTCTAATATCCTTAAAATTGCCAGAGCTTTTCCGCCCCCCTAGAATAGCCTTAAAAGTTATTCTAACACCCTTATATAAGTCTTTATAAGCGCCTATAGAATGATTACTAATATTTTTCGAGAATAGATATTGTTTCTTAGGTAACACTCTCTAACTATATAAATTGTCTAGTCCAGGAATAAGACGAACCTGTGCCGGCTCTATTAGAATTCTAAGTTTACTTTCTAAGAAGATTAGCTAGCTTTTATACTAAGAATGCCTAATCTTACGTATATACTTTAACAACCTATCTCGGCACTTATTTCTTCACTTTCGCCGTTTGAGGTTACTTGAACGTATTGGAGCTATTCGAAGGTAGAGCTCTTTATTAAATTACAATACTTAATTCTGTGTATAAAGACTTTAATCCTATTCACTATATAATAATTAAGCTGTTTTGACCTAGATTTTTTTAAAAAAAATTTAATAGTTTCTAAATTAAGCTCTTACTAATTATAGTATATTTAATGCGGGCATTTTAACTCTAGCCACTATTTAGAGGCGCAGCCTTATGCAGCGCAAGCTTGCCGAGGGTCTAAAACTAACCCCTAATTTATAATTAGCCAATCTTAATACACAGACAACTATATAGGTAATTAGGAATATAACTAGAGGGCATAAGCGTTTAGCTTATTTAGTAATAATTGGCAGCAATAGTCCTATTTTGGCCCTAGTATAATATAACGTTATTACCTCTACTATACTTTTTTCCACAAAACTTGCTCTATAATTGTGCCACCACGGATTCTAAGTACCCTGGCTGGCGTATATTAATTATAACTTAATCTAATCGCGGGAAAGAGTTAAAATACTTAAATAATAGATTTATTCCGGCATAGGGGGATTTCTGCCACTTAGGGGGGGACGTTAACTCTTTAATCCTGTATTCTAGGTTAAGCCACGGATATTAATTTCACAGTGGGCTTAAAGAATAGAATAGGGCCAGAAAGAGGTTTATAATAATATAGTAGTAACGTCTATTTCTATAGGTCGAGAAACACCCCGTGCCGAGAAAAATAAGGGGTACTTTAGCTTTACACCACTTAAACTATATATATACTTTAGTATCTATTATATTTTCACATTACGTATATACTATAGGTGATTCTAAATATATAAGCACCTTTACACCTAAAAATTACCATCGCGTTATTATCGCTGCGCCTAATTTTATAGAGAGCCTCTATTTATCTTAAAATAGACTTTCTAGCTACAATACTATTATTATACTCTTACCGCTACTAAAATTTATAGAATAGTTCTATCTAAGCCTGCAAACTTTGCTATAGTATTTAAAAGCAGTTATTAGTGTTATAGCTACTATTATATAGAGATTTACGCAAGGTCGCCACGTATATTAGTACCTTTAATAAAACTAATTATTAGTATAGGCTAGTGTAATATAATCCCGTCTCACGTAATTAGCACTGTGTAATATAGTTAAATTGGTTAAGAGCTTAGCCTGTGGCTGTACGGAGCCATAGTACACGGGCCGACTATAGCCCCGCAGTTATATAACTTGAGTTAACTTTGGCCGTGCCTTTAGTCACTAACTTAGCTCTTTAGAACTGCCTACGAAATCGCTATTGCGTAAGGGTCTATTTAGAGCGGGTCGGCCGTCCTCCCTACTAGTATAATTGAGGCGTTTGTCTGCCTCTAGCTAGAGTTAAGTGGCAAATATTTAACGCGTAATTTTGCACGTGGATATCTTATCACTTAATCTAGAGTATTCTTAAAGCTTTGCTGTGGCAAATTGGCAAGCTATATATTTATGCTAATCCCCGGCCCTCTATAAAATAGAGAGAATAAAAAAGATAGTATAGTAACTTAAGTAATTATAATATAAATGTTCCGGCCTTAGAATATATTAAGCTTAACTTTATATATCTATACCCTTCTAGTTCTAACACTAATACTAATTATCTTCTCTAATACCACTAAACATAATGGTCGATACTTTAAGGGTAGCAATATTAGGTTCTCTAAGTTATATATTATCTATACACCATCTGCGCTTAAGGCTAGGCCTTAATAATAAGGAATCTGAGGTTCTAAACCTAATAAAGGGCTAATTTTAGTAGTGCTAATATCTGTTTAAAGATACGAGTCGGTAATATTAAATAAGATACGGTAAAGCGCCTTGCTAATAATAAGCGTCTAGAGGTATTCGCCGCTGCTAGTATCCTAGATCTTAACCGTCTTGTTGTACGACGCTAACGCGAGCCGGGCCGAGTTATAAAAAAAGGCCACTAACCTAATAGGTTGGCTATAGCCCTTAAGCGTCTAGAGGCATTTGCCGCTGCTAGTATTCTAGATCTTAACCGTCTTGT
>KV745075.1:0-47135 GCA_001692735.1 Lepidopterella palustris CBS 459.81 | reverse complement strand
TCCAACACACACAGACACACACACACACACTCGCAATGCATAATCGAGTGGTCGAGCTGTTGGTGTCGTCTTATATTTAACATCTCATACCTAGTTCAATAAGTCTAGCTCGGTGAGCTACCGAACCAGGGAGTCCTGAACCTCATACGATAAAAGCTTACAGTAATGGCCCGAGTCGCTCTAACTCTTTAGGCCGAACAGCCGAAGCGTGGCACAGGATTCATGATGCAGGTCAAGGCATTTCTGCTGTGCGACATAAAGGCTGTTTGCTCATGCCCACGACTTTCTTCCGTGTGGAACTAAAGCAAACCGGCCACACTTGTTTTGGAAAAGGCACCTATACTAGGCCCTAAATGTTGATAGTAAGAAAAGAGTGGTGCATGTGAAGTAGTACTGAATAGAGTGCAACGCAATGTATCGACAGACACCAAAACGGAAAGAGTCCGTCGCTTACAAACTTTTCCATCTGTCGTTCTCAGCCCATGAGTTCAGTTCCTCGTTGGGTGCTAGCTTGGTAGAGAGGCACTCTCATCCGAAATCCGCGGTGTTACAGTGAAAGGGAGAGTATCGAGGGCAATTTTCCACTTCGGCATCGCCGGCGAGAAGCGGAGAGGCCTTCAACCTTATGTGCACGTCAGCTTGGTCGCCCGCTCCGCCAATGAACATCTCGTGTGTTCAGTTGGTACAAAGCTCCGCACTGCCGAACTTCGGGCCGAGATGAGATGTACTTGCTGGCAGTGATATATCGTGGTGATGGTAATGGTGTATGAGATGCATGGATGCAAGCGAGAGGTTGAGATGATTGCCAAAGGGAATTCTCCGAGGGGAGCCTTGACCGTAGTTAAGGTGAGCAATGGGAACTGCAAGATCTCAGCCTCATCGCCACTTGCTGAAATTCGTGTCCAAAAACAAACATTATTACTGAATCGGACGAGAACATATGGCTCGTGCCGTTGCGCCAATCTAAGCATCAGTAGAGCCGTGCTGCAACCCGCTGCTCCGGTGTGAAGGGAAATCAATGATCTGTAATTAACTAACGGCACACCGCTAAATCAGACACCTCTTTCTTACAATACTTGCTGAGCCCCATGACTTAATTATCCAGCTTCCGAATAAATTGCCTTGAGTGAATCTTGGCATTCAATATTAATCAATATCGACAGTTCGTTCATAGATTTGTAGCCTTGGTCGGCCATTGGCCCTACCGTCTGATAAGGACACAAGTAAGAAGCAAGCAATGCTGCAATGTGTGGTACCATATTTCAGATCACGCTTGGATTCGGACCTAGGCAACGAACTCCCGATATAAGCTGCCTAATAACGGCCATTTTTAGGATCCATAAAAAGATACCTGGTTCTGGAGCTCGACGACTTCTTCTAGAGTTAAAGAGTTAGAGATTGGACCCAATATTAAATAAAGACTTGCGCAGGGCCTGTTTTTGGAGCGTCTATTTGGAGTTCTCTTTGGAAGCCTTCCAGGGGCCAGCTCATACGCTATATCAATTTCCTAATTAGGCTTAGCGCACAGGCTCTTCGCGGACACTTTCTCGGCACTGTTCTTTCGTGCACAACTAATAATTGCTTAAAATTATAGTAAGCTCCATATCGGTTTCTTATTTATGAGGTGAGACATAAAAGGGAGTATAGGAAGACTAATATGGATGTGGGACTATTTCGGTTTAGGTTTCATTTTGGCGTTATTCGGCAGAGATGTTACTTCGTTGATGATGGAATGCTGAACAGAGGCGAAGATTTCTCGGCCAGAAAACGCAAAGTAAGAATTACTAGAATTGAAGAAAGGGCGACCAATTACTAGCACTACTTTTACGATTTTTCATTCTATTCTAGTGTTTCTTGTCACGTTGGGCTTTATATACAGCAGCACGTATCAGTGGCTATAAATGTCTTTAAAATGTCTAACCTTGCAAAATACTCTTCAAGAGATGCAGCTACACAGAATGGTAAAGTTGAGGACGCTGGCAAGGCAGCTACATAGAATGATATAAAAATGATCAAGTTCCAAAATTTAGATCAACTTTTAAAGCTATATACCAGTAGTAAAATAGACTTCACTTTACATCGTGTAGTGGGGCGCGAGGACAATTGCCACCTTGCAAGGCCCCGAGTGGTGGATTGAAATGAAAAATTCAACACCAGGGAAGTGATCATTGCCGTTATATAAGGACACAAACTTATGAGTACGATATCATTGAGATCACGTAGTCTTGATGGATAACACACCTCGCGGGTCTGATACTGGTACCGGGGGGACATGAGAACTCTACGGATTGGAAATAAGAGTCGTCGCTGTCACGGGCGTATTTATAGTCAAGGCACGGTCTTGGAGACTCGAATTGCTCAGAATTTCTTTTCGCAAAGGCGTTCTGCGGTCATTTCTTCATGACAATATCCGTCGTATTCTGTTTTGGCTGGGAGGTCCCATCCTATCCTTACTTCTACACTACGCCTGTCTATATCTAAACTCAGGCGCGAACTCCCTGTTTCCGTAGTTCATATACCCGACCTTACATGCTAATCCTAGTTCCATATTGCAATCCAATTCACACAATCTGTGGGTATCCAGGTACTTTAACAAAACATGAACGAGACTTTAAAGCAAACTAACTCTTAAAATTGAACTGACACGGGCAGCTACTCATCGTAAAGCGAACGTATGTAAAATTTGTTGTATCCTCAACTTTCGTCTCTTCATTCAAACCAACCAATTCACGCCGACGGTGACTGCTCTTTCGCAGGTTTCCTCTCAAGCTGTTTATTAGCTTTTATTACGCCCTGATGCCGTTTTAAGATATCCTTTAGGCTCTTCGTCGGCACCGGTTTTGTTGTAAGGAACAGATCAACCTCGCAGGCAAAGGCCGTCTGCGGCGAGGTTGCCGATCTAAGACCAGTATGCGCTACGATTTGGGACGGTGGATACCGGTGGTCGCATTCGTGGGTGCGGATCTCGCACGTCGCAGCAAATCCGTCCATTAATAGCATATTTACGTCCATAAAGATGTAGTCGAATGGGTGGATGAATGATTTGCAAGCTTTCATTGCTTGAACTTCGTCGGATGTTGCGATGTATGTGCAGCTGAGCTTTCGGATGGCTGCTGTGATGAGCTGAGTATGGGGTTAGCTGGCTTGAATGAGAAGAGTGAGAAACGGACCTTTAGGTTAATGGCGTCGTCGTCAACACAGAGCACATGCTGCGGACGAGGAACGCTTAGGTCATGAATTTCGCTCTCGCTTGCGATTTGAAAAGGGGGATTAGCAAGTATGGGCAGAGAAATTGTGTTCGGTAGGTCAAGTGAACTATGCTTGTTATCAGGTTACTGAATGCATGGCCTAGGAGATGAGATGTGGGCGGATCATAGTTGAGGGGCCAGCTGGCTGTTTAAGACGTTGAGAAGCAGTGAAACCAGCTTTTCCGGCCCGATACTACGTTAAATCATTTGGTTAGAATTGAGTATTTCGTCGCAGAGCGGGTTACCCGCTGGTAGGCCGCCATAGACGAACTACAATATTTTGAAAGTTAAGGGAGATAGGAGAGGGGGCCGCAATATCTTGAACAGATGGAAACTCGATTTGGCTTATGGGTGGCGCAGATATATAACATCCCTTCCTAGGACTTTCATATTTCTTGGCCTGCTTGGGGATCGGTCGCAAAAAATTAAAACGGGTGCTAAAATGTCGTTTGTACCATTCATCGCGGAGACCGAATTTTCGCTTGCCAATAGTTCATCCAACACGAAATCCTCGACAACATAGAAGACAGACTTTGCAGAGCCGGTGATGTTTGCGGATACAACGTTCATACCGGAAAATTAGAAACCATTCTACTCATTGACGTTTGGAGAGCTAATAGTGCGTCGCTTCAATTGTCAGAATATTCGAAGGTGAGCTCGACGAATTGGGAGTCGAAGTTGGTGAATACTGGACATAGTGTCCGTCCGTTGATGTGTTCCTTTGTACCGAAGAATATTCGGCGAGTTGATGTACGACTAGATGGCTCTCCTTCATATATGTACCGAAAGGAACCAAGACCTTGATACGGGTGCCGATTCCAACCTCGCTTTTCACATCGACTTTGCCGCCGAAACCTCTGAAAATTTGGTGATCGATACTTAGCCCAAAACCTGTTCCAACGGTGAGATTATCTTCTTGCGCAACTGGAGTGAACAAACGGTGCTTTAGATATTCTGCGCTCATTCCTATCCCCGTGTCAATCACTTCAAAGCAAGCAGCATCCGGTTTCTCATCAAATCTGCCCGCCCAATTTCTAATCGGATGGTAACTTTGTGGTCTGTTGCAGTATACTTCAGCGTTTTGCCAAAGATGTTCACTACAATCCTCTTCCAAGCTCTGATATCAAAATCGAGGACCCAGTTTGTGTGGGCGTCAAGGTCGAATGTGACAAGGAGTTGGTCATGGTGTCGCTCTCCTGTTAAAGGGCTTTGGGAATGCGATTGGAGCCGCGCACTTCAACATCACTCTCCGCTGCGTGCATGACTGCAGCTCATGGAGCTCACAGCTTTCTGCACTAGAAATGCTTGATATGATTGAATTCCGTGGGAATACCCTTTTAGACCCCTTGACAAACTTGTTGGATTTTGCCTAGGTTAGTAGTCTAATGTAACACCAAGCCCGCCAAACCGGCGAATTATCACATAGAGAGGAACAGCAAGTGGTTTGAACGAATTCCACTTCGGCAATAAATCGAAGTCTCCCAGTGCAAAACATGGTGGATAGCGTATATTTTGAATATTTTTCGAAGAACACCTTAATTCCGAGCCTGTGAGTCCCTGCTGAAGAGCACGTCCGAATCGTTTCGAGGGTCGAAGAAGACCTTGTGAGGGTCGGATTCAAGGATGGACTTGATGGTTAGTGAATCGCTGCCGTAGAGCATGACTTCCCCAATAACGCGGTGCTAGCTGCCTTGGGACTCAGGTGTAGTGAGGGCTGATTATCCGAGCATGTGGACGTCGATCACGTAGATTGGATTTGGAGTGTACGAAGATAGTGAAGAGGAAAATAGAACCTTTACAGCAGAGCTTAATGCTTTCGAGGTCGAGGTATAGGGAAGGAAGATTAATAGGGAGCTTAACCAGTGAGTGGATGAGAGAGATGATGTTGGCTGAGGATGAGACAAAATGAGAACGTTGGAGACATTGATCATTGTTTTTGGAGGATTAGAAACGTTTTTGTTAAGATATACTTTAGGTACGGCTTCGGCCAACCTCTGAAGAGTTCTTGGCCGATGAATTAGTCACAAGGGATAAATAGAAAGAGAGTATGAGTTGCTGTAATGATAGAAATAGAATCTAAGGATGAAGCAGATGCACATGGCGGCTACGCCGCATTGCGCTTTATTAGATAATGAATTAATAGGCAGCCAAGGAGTACTCAATTATTGCCGTCCACGGCGTTATGCCGCTGAGGCAGCATTCCATGCAGGTACCTGTACATTCCAGGTGAGGCTGGCGTTCCTGAATAGAATGGCAGAATAGATGATTGTTGTAGTCTGTGCTCGGCACGGAGACTCGGGCACAGACTGGGCAACGATAAAACTTATGGCGATAACGCAATAAATGCCAAGCCACGTTAGAATTTCCGCACTTTCTTCAACATCAGTGCCATTCATAGCAAAGACACGGCGTTATATAGCCTAATTTAATTAGTAATTGTATAAATTGTTTAATTTGTATTTATATATTATAATAGGCGCTGTTAATATACGCCTTTATGTTCGTATTAGACTTAACAGGTAGAATTTATTATTTGTAGAGGCAGCAGACGAACTACGGTTCTCGGTTGGTAAAAAGGCCCTAGCTAGCTCAGGCAGGTGGACATAAGTAGCAATTATATTTCACTACGTATTCTATAGCTGGCAGGAGGCAGATAAGTTAAATAATAAGACGTAGCTTAAAGAGCTATAAGATTAAAGGAATACGCAAGGAAATCTTCCACTATTAGTAAAACCTTAGGGGCGGCCTCTCTAGCTAATAGAATTCCTTGTGCCAACATAGCTACCTAGCGCATAGCTACGGCAGCTTACTGTAGCTTTACGGCGTTTTACTATAACTTACGGACGGTTCTATAATTAAGCTATGATAGGCAGTAAAGGAGTAGCTAAAAGACATTTTAATTCATATAAAGGGGGCATTATAGTTTACTAATATTTACTTTATATAAATAGAAATTAAAAGAAAAAATAATAAAAAGATAATATTAGTAGTTTTTATACTTAATTATAGTGTTAAAGTTTTAAAGTTTAGGTTTTATATACTAGTATACAAAAAGTATCCGTTATCGCGGTAATAGCGATAATTTATCGACGATAACGATAATTTATCGCGATAAAATACCGTTATCATTGCCTAGTCTGCTCGGGCAACTCTGACTAGTCCGAGAATGGTGCCTCAGGCAACAATTACTGAGGCACCACTTTACGCGTTTCGCGCTTTCGCCTTACGCACCCAGCCTCAACAATACTCATTATGGGTTGACATGGCTACCATAAAACCCATTGAGGGTCGCTCTGTATGTCGAAGCAAAACTACCAACCCTGACGATGGCTAATGTCTCGTAGATACACCAAATCCAATCCGGACAAGTCATTGTAGACATATGCTCTGTTGTCAAAGAGCTCGTAGAGAATAGCTTAGATGCTGGGGCATCTTCCATTGGTATGCAGCCTCCGTTCGCTTCTATGACGGAGGCTCATATGTGCCTTACCCCTGCTGACATCTTTAATCACTGTCAGACGTTCGCTTCAAGAATCATGGGCTGGACTCTGTAGAGGTGCAGGACAATGGTGGTGGTATAAGCCCGGAGGACTACGAGACGATTGGTATGCCCACCACTCAAGGCGGACAGACGAAGACTTTGTGCTAACTTCCCTCTTTAGCTCTCAAACACTATACCTCTAAACTCTCTTCCTACGATGACCTTTCCTCCCTCCAAACCTTCGGTTTCCGTGGCGAAGCTCTATCCTCCCTCTGTGCACTCTCGCAATTCCATATTATCACCGCAAGAGCAATTGATGGGCCGAAAGGCACGAGGCTGGACTTTGAAGTCTCTGGGAAGCTGAAGGGCACCTCAGTCGTCGCTAGCCAGAAAGGAACAATTATAGCAGTTGAGAAACTCTTCCACAACCTGCCAGTCCGACGAAGAGAACTCGAGAAGAATATCAAGCGAGAGTATGGAAAGGTCCTAAATCTTCTACATGCTTATGCATGCATTAGCACAGGAGTTAGGCTCACTGCTAGCAACCAAATGCCGAAAGGGTAGCTATGGAATGCATTACTCTTACTCTAAGCAAAGGCTAAGGTCAATTACAGGAAGAAAATTACTGTATTCTCTACAACGTCCAACTCTACTACCAGGGAAAACATTGCGAGTATCTTCGGTCCCAAGACTGTATCGGCTCTCCTCCCTCTCGACCTCAAATTTGAGATGAATCCATCGAGACCAACTCAGGGTGCCAGAAACTGGAGTGCTCAAGGATATTCAGGCTCTAAAGAAGTTAAGATTTTAGGACATATTTCACGTCCGGTTGTCGGAGAAGGCCGGCAAACAACAGATCGTCAGATGTTCTTCGTCAATTCTCGTCCCTGTGCACTTCCGCAAGTCGCAAAGGCTTTCAACGAAGTCTACAAATCTTACAACATCACCCAGTCACCGTTCATATTTGCCGATCTTAGACTTGATACAAACGCATACGATGTCAACGTGTCGCCTGATAAACGAACTATATTGCTTCATGATCAAACAGCCCTGTTGGAATCTCTCAAAGCGTCTCTCGTGGAGCTTTTCGAGTCCCACGATCAAAGTGTACCGGAGTCGCAATTGTCTCATCGTAAATTACCAGCGTATCGGCCGCCTACCGTGAACCGAACGCCTGCGAGCCCTGCTGAATCCGAAGATGCAATTACCCCCGAGCAGGTCCAAATCGAGGATGTCGCTGTAGATAGCAATCCTCAGCATCCCACATCGTCATATTCCAGCGAGGACATTCCTAGGCACATCGGGACTCCGGTAAGCTTGACACAGAATTTCGCTGGCCGGAACGCTGAACAGAGAGTTGAACGGTCTCCTTCTGTGTCAAACGGATTTGGAGTGTTAAAAGAGAAACAAAGGCTTGTCAAATCTTTAGAGTCGAAAAGAGAGAAAGCCAATCAAGCTGAGAAAATTGTGGAGAACTCGATTGAGCCTGACTCTTCCGATTCTTCGTTTCCTGTAGCACCTGAGATCCCAAAAATGGTGCAAGACTTCAATGCAAGGGTAGCTTCTCAGCATGCGAAACAGGTGCAGCGGGAGGAATCACCAACATCTCCAGACGTTGCTGGAGAGGATGAGATTCCTTCTATCAAGCAAACACCAAAAAGATCGACGCAAAGTACAATTCAGAATGCATTTGACCGAATGCGACCGAAAAGGACGCCCGCAGAAAAGGCGACGATTACGGTGGGAAATACCGTTACAATCTCAACTATCGGTAGTATCCCGAGAAAGCGGCGAAGGATTCATACACCCAAGTTCGGACTGAATGGCACTCCAACCCCCGTCTTTGGGAAGAGCCTACATGGTTTCTTTGCTCCGGGAACGCAGGTAGAGACTGAGGATCCTGGTGACACATCTGAGGGAGATACAGAACCCGCTAGCAGTATTGCAGGTCCGGTGCTAGGAGATGAAGAAGTTTCAGTACGGACTGATGAACTGGGATCAAGTCCCGCCGGTGAGCCGCTTCGTCTTGACGATGACCCTAACAAACAAGGAGACGATGGAACCGACGAGGGAACTGACGATGGTGTCGAAGAAGCCCCAGCACCCCTTGCCGCTGAGAGCAATAACGATGATGACTCGGACGGGGAGTATATTGACGAAGCCGAAAGGAAACTAAGAGAGGAGGCCAAGATCGCGCGAATGATCGCCACAGTAGAAGAAGCTGCAGCTAGACCATCTCAAGACAACCTCAAGCGGGCAACAAAAGTCCTGAAAGGCTCTGGGAAGAAATACTCAACGCTCCAGATTATCAGATACATCGATACGTCTGTACATACCATCTCACAAGAGTTTTCCCGACTCCTTAAAGTCCACATAGAAAATTCCGAAGAAACTCAAATAACCAACAACACCGAAAGCGTCGTTCCAACCTCTACTCCCACACCGACTACATCACCCGAAGAGCGTCTCTCCCTCACAGTGTCCAAATCCGACTTTGACCGCATGCGGATAATCGGACAATTCAATCTCGGCTTCATCCTCGGAGTCCGCCCTCCCATCTCCTCTCCGCCATCTTCATCCGACCTCTTCATCATCGACCAGCACGCCTCAGACGAAAAATACAACTTCGAACGCCTCACAGCCTCCACAATCCTCGCGCCCCAACGCCTCGTCCATCCCCACCCCCTCGACCTCACCGCGATAGAAGAAGAGATTATACTCAACCACAACCCCGCTCTCATCGCCAACGGCTTCGTCGTCTCCATCGACACATCCGGCGCCTCGCCCGTCGGCCAGCGCTGCAGATTACTCTCGCTACCCATGAGCCGCGAAGTCACATTCAAGCCCTCTGATCTCGAAGAGCTGCTCGCGCTGCTCTCAGAGCATGGACAAGGCGGACAGGACGTCCCCCGGCCGAGTAAAGTGCGGCGCTTGCTCGCAAGTAGAGCGTGTAGGAGTAGTGTTATGGTTGGGAAAACGCTGACGACGGCGCAGATGGAGAAGGTGGTCAGGCACATGGGGCGTATGGAGAAGCCGTGGAGTTGTCCACATGGGAGACCGACGATGAGACATTTGTTTGGCTTGGAAGGATGGAAGGGTTGGGAGGAGGGAGATGGGGTTGTGGGGTTGGGAGAGGATGGGGGGAGGAAGACGGATTGGAAATGTTATATGAATGAAATTAGGAATAGGGAGGGGAGTGGGTAGGGGAATGAGTGAGACTTGTTTGAACTTTACTGGTGATGGGAGAAGTGGACTATTTTATCCGCATCTTGATTTTAGATGGTTGATAGAGAACTTTGGTATCTAACTAAACACGCAGATATGAGAGATGATTATACACTAGATACCTAAGAATATATTGTCAAACTCCAATAGTATTTTCCAAGGGCGTTAAACCCACGTCTCATCGAATTCCACCTCATACTCCGTTTTCCCGCCCATACTTGTATTACAGAAGCCTTGAGGTTGGTATCAAACCATTCAGTGGGCCTGCGGTAAAGAAGTTAGATGATCGGGAAAACAGTCGCCACCACCCCCATCAAACAAGCCTGTACCAAGCCAGTCCAAATACTCCACTCTCACATACTACTTCCAAGCCCCGGTGACATTGGCAGGAGAGCCAACCCTCCACCCACTCGCTTCCCCTCGTCATTCGGAATCTCAAACACCATAAGACAAATAAGATCTTTATGTCTCTCGAGGTCCTCATCGGTATCAAAGTATATTCTCGAGAACTCCTTCCTAGTACTTGGGTCTAGGACGCTAACTGCGAACAACTCAGGCACTCTACTCTTTCCCATTCCGCGCCTACCAGCTCTGAGTCGACCCAATATCGTAAGCCGGGAGGAAGTGACTTGGCCTAGAGAATTCCGGCCCTCGAGTTCGATATCTACATGCAGAAGAGTCGGATTCAGCAGGTTTCGCCAGGCATTTTCAAAGATAGACTGATAAGATGGCTTCCAGTCGAAAGGACCACCTTGAAAATATAGAGGGGCGTCAAGACAAGCACAAGACCAGGAAGACGCGATATACCATTCAGGTCTCCGATCTCGACTCCCATTTCAAAGAGCGCAACCAGTATCCACCAAAGCAGACCCGGCTAGGGAACAGTGTGAGGATATGATGGCCTGGAGAGCTGAGCAGAAAGAGTGAGAAGGCAAGGCGGCGGATGCTGGCGAAGATGTTCAAGTATTACAGGTTGAGCACCGATATCGAATTAGATATCCAAAGAGAGAAATACGGCATTTTGGGCTCTGAAAAATGAACGTACGAAGTAAAGGACGTAATGTAAAAATTTGCGTGATATTATTCAAAGTGGAGCAAGTTCGCTTGAACTCGGGGGTATAAAACTTATGCGAATGCAATCAACTTAAGACCCTTCATAAACCTGGATCTGTTCGCTGAGTGCTAAAATAAATTGCGTTAAACTAAAGTTGAATGTCAATCACATTGTTGACACGACAGCCGGATCATGCAATTCATACGGTGGCGGCGGTTCCGCAGGAATGCTATCCCCACCAACCCTCTGCGCGCCCGCCGTAGCGTTTTCTGACCGATACGCAGTCTTTATTTTCCCCTTCTGCCGTTTCATCACCGCAGGCGTTGTTTCACCAAGCGGACGTTTCGCTCGGCCTTTGGCAGTCGGCATGTCTTCAACGTCTTCCATGTTCATGTCAAGGTCCGTGAAATTACCGCAACTTGACGCTTCTTGTACTAGGGAGGTATAAAGATCGGCCATAGCGCGTTCAGCTGCGGAGAGGTCTGTTATACCGGTTCCATCGTCGGAGCCGTCGGAGGATAGAGGTTCAGGGGGGAAGAGCTTTATCTTCCCCTCGGACGCAATAGCGAAGGCGCCACATGCGATTTTGGAAATATGGATTTTCGGATTTGAGAGTGGTAGAGCGAGATGTGTGGTAGTGTAGTGTGAGAATGCCGTTGTGAACGGGCCGCTGAGGGTGGAGCTGTCGGATGTTGAGCGTGTTTGGCGTTGTTGAGCGAGCAGTTTGCCGCGAGCTAGAAAGCCAGCGACGTCTTCTCGGGCGATGCTGATGTCGATGTTTTTGAGGAGGGTAGTGCTGGCTGGGAAGGTGAGTTGGAGTTGGAGCATTTTGATGATGTCAGGGATTGATTGTGTCGAGGTCGCGTGGGTTAGGTGGGTGAGATGGGACTCCACCACCGAGGTGAGGAAGGACGGACGGAGCTTCAAGGGCGAAATGCGCGTATCGAAGGTCGTGGAGAGATAGTTCAGAACGATTTCCCGGACTGGCGCGGGCATCCGGACGAGAAGAAGAGGGAGAGATGTGAAGTTTGGAGGCGAGGTGGTCGTTTCTGGATTGCGTAAGAGGAATGCGCTGTATGTTTGCTTTGTATATTGCAGGTCAATTTGTATGCCTCGAGCTGTCTCAGCCAACACAGTGGGGGCTATGTCTCGAGACTCGGAGACATCAGTTTGTTTTTGGAGATCGATCCAGGCTGCTTCATCTCCAAGCAGATCCCATTCACACCCTTCTAAAGGACCGGATTTATGGATCGGGTTTTCAGAGCCTGGGAAGTCGACCTGGACGCCTCGTAGGTTGTCGCCTTTGAGGAGGTCCCGGAGTCTACGGGAATGTATCCCTAGTGTAGATTCTTCTAGTAGTGGAGTTTCGCCGTGATAAAGAGGTGATAGACGATAGACGTGGAAAGTCGAGTTGTAAAGTGGATACGGTGGTATGTTGTCCATTTTCGAGGAAAAATGAGGGATTCGACGCGTGTAGGCAGATATGCGATGGTGGAAAAACTGGAGGTTGACGCGTTATAATGACGCGTTATGGCGTTACAATTGCATTGAACTCGTGTGGCTTATTTAGCGATTTCGATTGAGCGTGCTTGTGATTCTTGTGATTCTCTTAATTAGAAGCCGTCGTCCACGCAGTGACATGTTGTACATGGTGTTGAGGCTCTTCCCCTTCCCCACTAAGCGGGTTGGTTGTTGGCACCCGTGAACGCCAAGACGCCAAAAGTGACGGAACCTGTGCGAACTTTCTCGAAATATCCTGAGTCGACTGTGAAAGAGAGGCTGTGACAAGGCACCGCAGCATATTCGACACCACACTATTTCTTTCTCCCCGTCTTCCAAACATTTTGTTGTCTTTGATCCAAACCCTTCCTTTAGTTGTAATAAACTTCTTGCGCATAGCACTTAAGTCGCCAACATGAGTGTCGTGGGCGTAGATTTGGGAACCCTCAATACTGTGATTGCGGTCGCAAGGAACAGAGGCGTCGATGTTGTGAGTATACCTGATCCTCATGCACAACATTATCCTAGAAACATCTCTTAACTGCTATCCAGATCACCAATGAAGTCTCCAACCGTGCCACTCCGTAAGCCCCACCAATCCCCTCTTCGAGTTCATTTCCGCCTAACGCAAACATTTAGTTCTCTCGTAGGTTTCGGACCAAAAAGCAGATATATCGGCGAGGCTGCGAAGAACCAGGAAATTTCCAATCTCAAAAACACCGTTAGTTCCCTAACAAGACTCGCTGGACGGTCTTTGAACGACCCCGATGTCCAAATAGAGAAGGATTTTGTTTCAGCCCCGTTGGTAGATATCAATGGCCAAGTTGGTGCCGAGGTTACATACTTGGGCAACAAGGAGAGATTTACAGCAACTCAGCTGGTGGCGATGTTCCTGACAAAGGTCAAGGCAACGGCGTCAGCGGAGCTGAAACTTCCAGTCTCCGACGTCGTGCTAAGCTGCCCCGCCTGGTTCACCGACATTCAGCGAAGAAGTCTTTTGGATGCATCCGAAATTGCTGGGCTGAAATGCCTCCGTCTAATTAACGATACCACGGCAACCGCTCTCGGATATGGAATTACAAAACTCGATCTGCCGGGGCCGGAGGAGAAGCCCAGGCGGGTGTGTTTCATCGACATTGGTCACAGTAACTACACCTGCACCATTGTTGAGTTCAAGAAGGGCGAACTGGCCGTTAAGTCAACAGCTTGGGATCGTCATTTCGGAGGCCGAAACTTTGATAAGGCCATGGTGGACCATTTCGCCAAGGAATTCAAGGAAAAATACAAGATTGATATCAACGAGAACGCGAAAGCACGCTTCAGAGTCGCGACCGGCTGTGAAAAGGTTAAGAAAATCCTGTCCGCAAACTCGGCAGCCCCGCTAAACATCGAGTCCGTCATGAACGATGTTGACGTGCGAGGTATGTTGAAGCGTGATGAGCTGGAAGAGCTTGTCAGGCCACTTCTGGATCGTGCGACTGCGCCAATCGAGCAAGCTCTTGCCGAGGCCAAGCTCAAGACCGAAGATATTGATGCTATTGAGATGACTGGAGGCTGCACACGAGTACCGTCTCTAAAGACTGCCATCCAGAACTTCTTTGGCAAACCTCTCTCCTTTACCCTGAATCAGGACGAAGCAGTCGCTCGAGGATGCGCTTTCAGTTGTGCCATTCTCTCTCCTGTTTTCCGTGTTCGAGATTTCTCCATTCACGACATGGTCAATTACCCTATTGAGTTCACCTGGGAGAAGTCTCCGGATATTCCAGACGAGGATACCAGCCTTACCGTATTCAATAAGGGCAACGTCATGCCTTCGACAAAAATCTTGACCTTCTACAGGAAACAGCCCTTCGACCTGGAAGCCAAATACGCGAAGCCCGAGCAACTTCCAGGCAAGATGAACCCCTGGATCGGACGGTTTTCAGTCAAGGGCGTCAAGGCAGATGCCAAGGATGATTTCATGATCTGCAAACTAAAAGCACGACTAAATCTCCATGGCATTCTGAACGTCGAATCAGGCTACTATGTCGAAGAGCAAGAAGTGGAGGAACCAATACCCGAGACGCCCAAAGAAGGCGAAAAGAAAGATGGTGATGTACGTTCTCCCGATTCCTCTATTGGGCTTAGTAGCGATGTTCAGACAGGTGGAGCGTCCGATCCTTTTCACAGCACGGATGCTCCACTTTCTGAACGTGCAGCGAAAAGACGCAAACAGGGCTCTGGTTCTCCTGTAATGCTTTCGTCCGCATTATCTTTTGAGTCGAGCAAGCTAATACCTCCCGTGACACAGGCAATGGACGTCGATTCGAAAGATGCGGCAGAGAAGCCAAAGACGCGCAAGGTCAAGAAGCAAGCTCGAAAGGGTGACCTACCACTCTCAGCTGGCACTGCATCAATGGACGAGGCCAGCAAGAATGCCGCGGCTGAGAGGGAGAGTCAGATGATCATGGAGGATAAGCTCGTCGCCGACACGGAGCACCAGAAGAACGAGCTAGAGTCTTTCATTTATGAGCTTAAGGAGAAGATCATTGGTGTTTACGCCGAATTCTCCAGCGAGGACGAGAAAAGCAAGTTGCAGGCTAAGCTCGAGACCATCGAAGTAAGTAATCAACCGCTAGTTCCACATCTACGAAAGTGAAAGTTGAATAAGTTACTGATAATTCGACCATAGGACTGGCTCTATGAGGACGGCGAGGACGCAACAAAGAACATCTACACCAGCAAGATCGAAGAGATCCGCTCCGTCGCTGGCCCCATCATCCAGCGCTACAACGACAAGATAGAAGAGCAACGCCAAGCGGTGCTGGAGAAGCAACAACAGGCGGCAATGGCGAAGCAGGCAGAGCTCGAGCGGCAGAAACGGGCAGCCGAGGAACAGAAGAAGGCGGAGGCGCCGCTGGAGGCCAATGACGAGGAGATGAAGGATGCGGATACGGTCAAGCCGGATGATATTGAGGAACCCTCTGCTTGAGTGAGACTAGGTCAGGTGCTGTAGCGCAGGGAAGGGGGAGAAAGGAAAGTGGTTGTGTCGAAGAAGGGGGACTAAGGGCATTCTGCGGCATTTGGACGGCGACGATGCGTCTTTTGAAATCTGGATGAAAACCGTTCGTGATGTGCTATGGCTTTTGTGGCTTTTTTCCCTCTCTCCCGACCTGGTTTGATGTGTTAATGCGTTCATGATAGACCGAATATTAGATTACAGCTATGAGATGAGCAAACAGGAAATATAAAATTTGTTCAAATTTTCAAGAAACGAATTGTGGCCACCCTTACAATGTACGAATACCTCCGACTTAAGTTAAGGGTTTCATTGAGTAGCTGGAGACCCAGGGGCTGGATCAGGAAGTGATAGTCGATCGTTGAGGCTTTGAACTTAGGGCGAAAATTAAGCTAATGGAGTAATGAACTTGGGACTCTAGTCTGAAATACAGTCAATTTCCGTCTCAAACTGTAAGGGTGGGCGCAGGCAGAATATAAGCAGAGAAGCTTCTGTGAGTGCTCTTTGCCATGTGGAAAGTATCACATATATATCTGTGCAATATGTTTGACTGTACTAGTGCTGAGAAAGCAGTACTGGGCTGATAGCAAGGTGGTCTATATACACACGTGAGGGAGGCAGAGAGGATCCTTGGGTATTGCTCTAGCATTCATTTGGATGAGTCTCGAGTGTTGGAGGTTGTCGTTTTGTTAGTTCTATTTTTTGAGATCTTTATGGCTGGTGGAGGCTATTAAAAGTTGAACCCGGAGGGTTGAGTGGCGGGAACGGGATTTGGCTAGGGAGGCGGCAGGTATGGGTATGTCGTGAGAAGTAATGGAGAGGGGGTGAAGAGATATTTACGAGAACGTCATGGAGCTATGGAGGTGTTGAGAGTTAAGTCTGAGGGCTTGTATTTTAGGAGCGTAGAAAAGTGATATTAATGAAGGAAAGCCTTGGCCGCGTCTTCCCTGCGGAAAAAAAAAAATCCATAAAATCAAGCTCTGGGTTTCTAGAGCTAAATAAGTATCAGAATTCGAAGCATAAAGTCTTCAAGCTCAAGAGCCTCTCCTTCATCAAGCCATGTACGTACGATTCACCGATTAATTGAATTCTTCCTCGACTTGGCGCAGGACGAAAGGAAACGGACCGCCCAGGAAGACGCAAGCCAAATCACCAGGTTGCGTGGCTATTGGACCGGGGCTGATGTAGCGGCGCTGCGTTGTGTTCGCGGTGGTGTTGCGGAGGGCCTGGGCTAGAGTATTGAGTGGAATGTCTTGACGAGAATCTCTAGATATCGAGGCATCGTTTTCCCCTGATATGAGAGATTCTGGCTCCTGCGTCACATCGATGGAGATGTGTGTAGCACTTGGGCCGGCAAATAGGAGGGCTTGCAGTAAAATTCTCCAGGTAGGGATAGCGGTGACCTTTAAGTTTGCATACTTGGGCAATGTAGATAGGCGGTCCAGTTAATTGAGTTGGAAGGAGGGTCCATGCGTGACGGGTTCATCGTCCACGTGGGAAATGCGGTCCATGATTGCGCCTTGGAGATTAAATTGCTTACGGTCATCTCTGAGGCTGAAATTTACTCTGGAGTGTCCACCGGTACGGTTCAAGCCATGTCATGATCAAATGGTTGTTTATAAATGGTTCGTACGGAGATTTCAGGAAGGTAGACCAGTCAGGAACCTAGGATGGAGGGCGAAGGTGTGGATCTTTTTCTGTAGAAACTGCTGAAAAGATCCAGCGTGGACTATTTCTGGATCAACAGCATCGCGACATCAGTATAGAGCGCAGAGGCATCCTTTGTATAGTCCGGAATCATTCCTAGCTCTTGCTGATCCGGACCTACCGCAAGCAAAGCGTAAATTTGCCTGTTATCGCTGCATAGAAATGCATGAGACATGCGGAGCAAGTGGTAGAGAGTCTTCTTATGTCGATAATTGTCCAACTTTGCAAATCCATTCAGCGTGTCTTGGTAAATGAGATGGTCAGAACCGGTAGACAGTCAGTTGCCGCGAACGTTGGGATCCGCAAATTCAAGTCTAGGTAGGCTATACAACCTAAAAGACACCATTGGAGATGCTGTCGTCCGCAAATAATTTGTAATTTCTCATTAAGCAGTGATTCCTGAATGATCCAGACCCGGCCGGACCATGAGTGCCGCAGTAAAAGGCGAACGGTTTGCCATACAAAGTGTTCAGGCGGTGGGAATCCGTTCCCTAGAAAGCGGCTACGTCGAAGGCGTTGGATGGCGTGAAGAAGTCGTTTATCACAATTCTCAGCATAATCGCAAAGGTCTCGAGCAAATTGAATCCCTTCCTGGCTGACTCCACTTTCCAGGCCGATGTACGTCACGACAAAAGCAGCCTTGCGATAGATGTCTCCTACAAGAGACACTTACTGGCCTTTCCCGGCTTCATGGCTCTGATCGATAAAAACCCATTAGCCCAGATGATCATGTTACACGCGAGATCCCGGCTAACAGCTCCAAGGTCCGCCAACGAGTTGTTCAGCAAACTGATGATGGGTAATGGGTCGCTATCGACACAAGCGTGGTGCAACTTTTCAGGGTCTCCCCATGTATATGATAGGACCAGGAATCTAGGGGCATCTTCTAATGTTACATGTATCATCCGGCACATGAGAGGATCGCGGTCAGATCATCGCTCCAGTTCTATTAGACGAAAAGTTCTTGCAGTCTGTATTGGCTTGTATTCGTATTCCAGAAAAGATACTTGTTTTAGTGAAAATCTCGCCTGTAATCATCGTAGATTGAACGGAAATTGAGGAGTTCGGCAGGAATTCCGTGACTCCAGTTCCTGAAGATGTTTGGTTGACGACTGGAAGCTTGTCATACGCAAGTCCAGCGAAGCTGTAGACCGAGGACTTTCCTCATCTTGAAAATTTGATTTAATGGAACCACGGATGCGCGCTACACAGTGTGGTGGAAGTCTTCAGCTTGGCTGAGCTCTCTTGGCCCTCAAATCTCCCTACAACCCACATTTATGATAGACCGCCTCCGCCGAGGACGCTTAATTATTGACTTTACGACATTTCTTCAAGCGGTCGATCAACAGTTTTGTTCATCGACAAATAAGAAATGCAACAATTCCGATAGTACTGACAATATCATTTTCACAAGAAGATAATAGGAGACAATATCAGTGTACTAAAGGGAAAAATGACTGCAGGGTCATTTTGACGGTTGTGCGGACTCTAAGAACGGAATTGATATTTAGGATTGCTCTCAAATACAGTACCGGCATAGCGCTCTAAATAGAGCCTTGAGATGATTGACGATGGATGAAAGAGTTGTAAGTGCGAGGGTTGATGCCAGAAAGAACTCTGTCGTGATGTGGTGCTTCAGCTGCATGACTCGCCAAATTGGTCGCGTTAACTCGCTGACGTGATTGAACTTTTGACGCGTCCAGAAATTCGCCCCTGGTACATTCACTCCACTCGTTCACCAAGAAGTGTGAATCATTAGGACTCCTTCCCGCACTGCTCTTTGAACCGCACTTCAGCGTCTGCTTATTTCATGGAAGTTAACAATCTCCTCTATTTCCACACCAATTGAACGACTGCAGCCATGGTTTCCTCCTCGACTACAGGTGCCGATACCGAGTCGCAAAAATCTACACCCCCTTCCTCGCCTCCCCCAGCCGATATGGAAGACGCGAACTTTGCCATCTCCAAAGAGATGCAGGAGGAGGAAGAGAACATACGCGTGAAACGTGAAAAGGAGGATGAGAAGAGAGAAAAGAAGCTGGAAAAAGAAAGACAAAAGGATCTGAAGGGAGGAAAGGAGGCCCTGGATACGAAGTTTAAGGGCTTAGAGCATTTAATGAACAAGAGTAAAGTGCGCAAACTTTCTTTATCGTATCGCATTGTATTGGTTGGGATGCCTGATCCCTATGGTGCTTTTGTATTATAGGGAATTGTTGCAAAAGGCAACTAACTGTACGGAACGCTAACTAAATTCTGCTCTACAGCTTTTTGCAACCGTCATGCTCGCCCAAATGCAGCGACAGGAGGAAGATGAAAAAATACGAGATGAGAAAACGCAAGGACAGGCAAGAAAGCGCGAAGAAAAGGCCGAGAAAGCAGCAGCTGAATCACAGCGCCGGGCAACACGAGCAGCAGTAACAAACGGTGACCAGGTTGAAGGCAAGACATTGCCCACTCGTGGCCGTGAAAAACCAAAAAGGGGTGAAGGCAAGAGCACCGGCAAAATATCAGACTTTTTCAAAAGGGAGGACATTGAGAAGAAGGCTAGCAAAGGCAATGTCGCAGAGGCTCTCCAGGAAGCCGCTGCTGAGGAAGAAGTTAAAAAAAGTGATATTGGCATACAAAACCTGAAGTCCGCAAGACAGCCTCGTCTCGTGACTGGTGGCATAATGCGTTCGTACCAGCTCGAAGGATTAGAGTGGTTAATCTCTTTGTACGAAAATGGAATCAACGGGATTCTAGCCGATGAGATGGGATTGGGTAAGACCATACAGACCATTGCATTTCTGGCATACTTGCGAGAAAAAAAGTCGTACGGACCTTTTATGATCGCAGCACCGCTAAGCACGACCAGCAATTGGGTTGAGGAATTCCGGAAATGGACTCCCGACATACCTGTAGTGCTGTACCATGGGTCAAAAGCCGATAGAAAGGAGATTCGGGAGCAGAGGCTTAAGTATCCAGGGAGTGACGAGTTTCCTGTTGTCGTGACTAGCTATGAGATTTGCATGAATGATCGTAAGTTTCTCGCGGGCTTTGGGTGGAAATTCATTATCATCGTAAGTTCATCCCTGTCCCTATGTGATGCTTTAGGTCCAGTTGTGTTTTCTCACTAACGATCCCTATTGTAGGACGAAGGACACCGCATAAAGAACCTCGACTGCCGTCTCATCCGTGAGCTACAATCTTACCAATCCACTAATCGTCTCCTTATTACCGGAACACCACTTCAAAACAATCTCAACGAGCTTTGGTCTCTACTCCACTTCCTCATGCCGGCCATCTTTGACAAGTTTGATTCGTTCGAGAGCTGGTTTGATTTCTCTGCGCTTGGGGACCGCAAATCTTACGAGGAGCTCTTCTCAGAAGAGCGCAAACAGTATCTTGTCTCCTCCCTGCATGCAGTACTGAAACCGTTCTTGCTCCGCAGAGTCAAGGCAGATGTGGAGAATATGATGCCACGGAAGCGCGAATATATTCTCTTCGCACCTCTCACCCCTATGCAGAGAGAGCTTTACCAAGCTATCCTCGATGGCACGAGCCGTGACTACCTCGAGGAAAAGGCAGTTGAAAGACTCAGTCTCGGCAGTACCAGCGGAACAGCCACTCCACGCAGCGCTCGCAGCACCGGAAGCCTCAAGCGCAAAATCCACGACAGCAGCGCTGACACACCCAATAAAAGTGCCAAATCGTCCCGCGAAGCCACACCTTCCAACAGCTTGCAAGGCAAACGAGGTCGCGGGCGGCCACGCAAAAACTACGAAGAAATCAGCGATCGAAAGTTCTTTGCGCAGATGGAGGCTTCCACTTCGTCCCCCGGGGACAGCGAACTAGACTCAGAAGCAGAAGAAGAGCAAATCAGAACGACAACCCTCGCGCTCGCCAAACGCCAAATCGGCGCCAAAAAGCTACAAAACCCTATCATGCAGCTGCGGCTATGCTGCAATTCACCCTACAATTTCTTCAACCCATTCATCTCAACCTCAACCGGCCCCACCCCTAAGGAATCTTTCACCACGGAAACAGAGCCCGATGAGACCCTTGTCACGACATCGGGGAAAATGCTGTTACTAGACGCCTTACTACCCGAACTGCTAAAACGCGGCCACAAAGTCCTAATCTTCAGCCAGTTCACCACCCAACTCGACCTCCTATCGACCTACTGCACAGCTCTCCGCTCATGGCCCGTCTGCCGCATCGATGGTAGCGTCCCGCAGGCCGAACGACAGTCCCAGATCCGCGCGTTTAACAAACCTGCCCCTACTAGCCGCAAAGCGCCCAAGGGCCAACAGCAACGAGAAGAAGAACAGGCCTGTAATATCTTTTTACTCACCACCCGCGCCGGGGGCCAAGGCATCAATCTCGCTGCCGCAGACACCGTCATCCTGTTCGACAGCGACTGGAACCCGCAGCAGGACTTGCAGGCGCAGGACCGCGCCCACCGCATCGGCCAGACGCGCAACGTCATCGTCTACCGCTTCGCAACACGCAACACAGTCGAAGCGCGCCTGCTCGCCGGCGCGGAGGGGAAGCGGCGCCTGGAAAAATTAGTCATTCGGAAAGGTGGCGTGCGGGCAGGGGGCAGACCAGGGAAGGATGATGCAGCGAAGGAGGAGTTGGAGGAGCTGCAACGGTTATTGAGGAGGGAGGATGGGGAGAAGTTTGATGTTGATGCGGTGGTTGGAGGGGACATGAAGTTGTTAGGGAAGAGGGAGTTGGAGGTTTTGTTGGATAGGAGTGATGAGGCATATGTGAGGGCAGAGAAGGGATTGGATGCTGGTGGGGAGGGTGTGGTTTTTCGGACTGTTGAGCAAAGGGGTGATGAGGGGTTGATGGAGGGGTTAAAGGTTTGAGGACGGAGGATTCGACGGAAGCTTTTGTTAGCGGTGGTGTCGGTGTTTGTTGGGTGGATATTGGATACTAGATGGGGGAGGTGTTGGATAGGGTCGTTGAAGAGAAGCGAGCCCCTGCTCAGCATCAGAGAGATAAAATATTAAAGCAAATTATTTGAACAGCATGTCTTGACCTCGAAAAAAAAAACTGGGATAAAATAGAGCAGCCATCTGCGCATATTCGTCACCACAAGCTACAAACTGCGGCGTGACTCTCCTCACCCCACCCTACACATCTCCTCTCATTCTCCCCAACAACCATCTCCGTATTCTTCGCATGCAACGTCACCGCCACATCCCTCGTCAGCAAATGATCAACATTCAGCGCAAAAAATTTACACAGCACGCCCATCCGACTAAACACGATCGTCGTCAGAAATACAGTACTATTAACCAGCGAACTGATGCACTGGCATCCTGGCACGCGCGCGCCCCCGTCGCCTGTATAGCGGGCGTGCCGAGAGTGATGGTGGATAGGAATGTGGCTGTGGAGGAGGGTAGGCCTGCGGCGGCGAGGGCCTCCCAGAGGTGGTGGAAAGGGCGGGCGGGGATTGTTTGGGTGAGGGGGGTTTGGGGAGGACCACTGTGTGTAGACGCTTTAAGGGTTTTGTTTTTTCGTTGGAGGCGTTTTTTTATGGAAGGGGAACGGGGAAAATGTGGGGGAATGCTTCCGTAGCGCAGACTGTGGAGATGGAGGAGCGGGCTGAGTCGGCGAAGCCGGTTGCGGTGCCCATTTCACAACTGGCCGTCGATGCAGATTATGGCAGAGGAGGACTTGAGGATCTCGGTGTAGCTGATGAACGCCCCGAAGGTGAAGACGAAGACTTAGGCACTGACGGAGATGTCTGGATTGCAAGTTGCCATGGCTGTTCAAGAGGAAGATTGGTTAGCGGATATTGCACGTGAAAGGGATAGAATGAAGGGTCGCTGTTCAGCACTCATCGGGTAAGAAAACACTCTCCGTGAAAAAATACGACTATGATTTGAATGTCAGTTCGCTTCCTGCCGAACGCTCCGCAATTTTCTCTCACAGGATTCCCCGGTTCGAAAGACACGACGTCCAGCCAGCCCACATGGATGAGTGGCCCCTTGAATACAATGTTACCACCATGCTGGGCCATAAGATTGCCATGGTGTGTCATGCGGCTGCTCCCAGCGCCCAGAGGATAATCATGATGACCAAAGCTTGTTTCGAAACAGGAGTATATGCAGAAGCGGCTTTTTCAGTGGAGCGAATGTGTCGTAGAGGACAAGTTCAACGAGGAGCGCAAACCCGACGACGATTGTAGCGATGACATAGGCAGAGTTCTAGGGACGTAAGGACCCGCCCCAAGAGGTGCCCATGAGAAATGAGAGCAGGCCGAGGACGCCAATGAAAATGCCAATGTAATCAAAATCTTTTAAGAATTGAGCCATGCAGCCCTTTCCATTCTTCATCGCAAAGGTCCTTTTGAACCGCTAGATATGGAGCTTTGAGTTAGGAGTAAGAATGCGCTTGTGATGGTCGGCAGACAAAGTACCCGGCAGTGGTGCATGCGGCATTCGGAGCGATAAGGAAAACAAATGCTCTACATGATTAATTAGAATAATTGAGGATCGTTACGACCAATATAATGTTGTAGAAGGCACAAGGTCAGGAAGATTTGGTAGCGGAAAGACCAACGTAGTCTCTCCATCAGAAGCTCGTTTTGAAGACAAATGCATCTCCGCTAGCCTGAGTAAATCCACTAACTGGAATTTCCCAAAGAAATCTAATGAAGTCATTAGTGCTAAATCACGTGATTCGACGAACGGATGCTCAATACATACCCCTAGCCCAGGAATCCGTACTTAGTTGACACAATCTCTCCAACGACGGCTTCGCACATGACTATCAGCAGAAGTCTCCTGAAGGAATCTTGAATGCCGTACAGGCATAAGACAGTTGTACTGCAGCACTAAGACCGATCAGAGTCTCTCCAGCAATAAGCGCAGGAATAGAACAAGCAGTTGCGGCAACGATGCAGCCCAAGGTAGATAGCATATCGCCACCGATGAAGTACCAGCGGCGACATATCAAAGTTAGAGTTATTCTACTCATATAGAGTCATTTTTTTTCAAATACCAAATAGATCACTCAGTCTTCCGACAATCATCATGAGAATAACAGAATTTGTGAGAAGATAACTGAGTGCTACCCAAGCCACGTTGAGATTAGGTCCAATTATCTACATCAATGAATCCTAGAATCGGGGCCGCGAGACAAAAGCCTACCACACCGCAACCGAAACTTGCGCCGATTGTGAACATGGACCCTATGAAGCTGACACTTCGGAAGTACTCCTGAGGGAGCTCATTCTCGGAGACGATGAATTCGCATCCTTCGATATCCTCTTTGTGGGAGAGCTCTGCTTTCTCTGATTCCGGGGCAATTTCGTGGTGAGATACCGTACGAACTGGGATACCCTCCATGGGGACCTACATGCTGACGATGGTGTTTGGGTCAGTGGGCCAAAGATTTGACCAGAATATAGAACCATTGGGGAGAAGAAATCTGCTTGATAAAATGGACGGCCCACATCAACTTATGCTTCAGTCATGGATAAGATGAGCCAATGAGAGTATTTAAATATAGAAGGTTTCCTAGTTTGAAGCAAGCTCGCATGCAATATGCAAAATTTCGACTTGCGCTAGATGAATATAAAATCCCAAGAATTAATGTAGGATCCTGAGGAACTTGTTGTCTTCACAAAATGCAGCAGCGCTTCTAGGATTTTCGAATAGGGTTGACGAGCGGATAACTTTAAGCACGAAAAAATAGGCGAGATGACATGGACATAAACATGACTGCAGTTTGACAAAATTGAACAGAATATTATAGAGTATGGGAGAATCAATCAGATCCCTATATATTGGATATAGAAAATACCATTCAGTGTGTCAGACCCACCCTAGGGTAAGGCTGTTAAACGGGGGTGGCTTGGCTTGAATCCCTGGCCTTCATATCTGTCTGCGCTTTTTGATATTCGATGTCAACACTCTAGGCGTGCTTTTCGAAGTCGATGAAATCTTTGATCGTCTGTTCTAGCCCTACATCGTCCGCAAATCCCAAGGTCTTCGCCCTCGTTGTGTCGTACTTGGCAGGCCAACTTAGGCAAATCCTCTGAATAGCTTCGTCTCTCTTTTCTTCTACCAAATCTCTAGTTTCTTTTCCGGCGATCTTCTCCAATGCTTGGAGAATCTCCCCACTGGTCGCAGTGTAGCCCGGCAACAAGACGGTTCTGAAATGGCCTAAACTCTCTCTAGGTAGCTCCATAGCGTGGATTAAATTGTGACCTAGAGTCCTTGGTGAGCATAGCCATATCCCTATGTTTGGGTCCACGGGGAGAACGCTCTTTTGTCCATGGATCGGTTCTCTGACGATGCCGGACACGAAAGAAGACGCCGCAGCAGTAGGGGCTCCGGCCCTTACAAAGACGGTCGGGAGACGAACAACTCGGCCGTCGATAAGTCCTCTTCTAGAATAGTCGTTGATGAGAAACTCAATCATGAGCTTCTGAGTGCCGTATGAGCTCTCCGGCATTGGTACGATGTCTGTTTCAGTTGCCACATTATCCGTCGCTGCTCTGCCATATACGGCACAGGACGACGTAAAGACGACTTTTGCCCCTGGCTTTGTCTCTCTGAGTATGTCAAGAAAGTTGCGAACGCTATCGAAGTTCACTTTGAGGCCCAATTCCAAATTCGCTTCGGCGCCGCTCGACATAATGCCGTGAAGTATGAAGGCGACATCGGGAGAGGCCTCTGCCAACGAATCGCAAGCTGAGGATTTGGTGAGATCTAACGCAATGCATTTGACGCGGTCAGAACCGGTCTGAGGGCTCTTCGGCTCGGTGACATCGGTGAGGAGAAGATGAACGTCAGGGAAGGTAGAGAGCAGCTTCGACGCCAGCGTCTGGCCAACAAATCCGCCTGCACCTGTGATTAAGATGGTTCTCATGATGGAACGGATACTGGAGGGGATGGTGTATGTCCATTGGGAGGAACAGCGATGAATTATGTATGTTGTAGACGATAAATGACGTTCGGGCGGTATTTCTCCGTCTCCACACGTTCGGTCTGGGTCTTCTGCCACAACAAAGCACAGGCCACAAATAGACAGCCACCACCACCAGCCACTTCTCCACTCACGTCTCTCTCCTCTGTACCTATTCCCTCACTCTCTCTGACGTCATACAACTCGAACGTATAGTAAGCTAGGAAATTAATAAAGCGACAATACTATCAGCTATACTTGGTAACTTATCGACATCCAAGTCTCTTCTTCTCTCAACAACACCTCCCATATCCATATTTTCCACAACAGTTCGGCATCATAGTCCCCAGCATCCTCGTTTATTCGAAATGACGGCGACATTTTTTGCTCCATGCAACGATTACAACTCGCATGTCGCCCAAACTGAGACTTACTAACCGCCATAGTCCTCGGGTCCTTACACTTCCCTGCAAACATTATACGATTCACACCCAGTCCCGGTCGTCTAGCTGCAAAATGTGTTCTTCTTGCAGCAATCATCGACCTTGTCTTTGCTGGAGACAGACTGAGTATAAAACCTACTCTAGGCATAGTCTACGGCTTTGCGGACAGCACTACGCCAAACGTTGCTCAATTCCCAGGAATACCGTACGCGGAACCTCCAATCGGCGGCCTTCGATGGCTCCAGCAGTGCCAAAACCCAAGGGCGAGAGTATCAATGCGACTAGCTTTGGGACTTATATCATAATAAAAATATACATTCCGTCTCACGCGACGTTAAATTCACCCTACGCAAGTCACACTGAAATCAGGTCGTGAATTCTATTGTCAGGATACTGATGAGGAGGTCCTTGGAAGGGAAGGAGTGCGGAAGTATCGAATTGGAACATATCGCGACACGTAAAATGGGCTATAGAGAGGGTGTTGGGGTCTAGCCTCGTTTCTGGGGTAGGTTTTGGGTGAGCGATAATGGTTAGAATCATCCAGTGTAAATTTGGGGCTTGATGGTCGACATGTGCCTTGGAAGTCTTCAATGGCATCAGTATGGTAGAGAGTCTAGGTAAGGCACAAGGCTAAAAGACCTAAGAAACGGTTCATATTACACATTTGGACGGACACGCATCTCAACCCACATCTCTTACATATATCTGTATCGTGGTATGGGCGCAGAGCCTTGAAGTGAAGAACACAAATTCAAGTGCATGTCATTTAACATGCGCCGCCCAAGGGCCTCAGAAGTCCTTCAACCAATTTTGCCCATCCAATAAAGGCACAAATTTGCAGCTCATATGTTCAGTGTGGATTTTTCACCCTTGTAGCATGATCCGCGCGTACTCAAATATTTAAATTACGAAGGGAAGACAGAAATATGAAAACGAGCGAGTTCCTTTATTTTACATTCGCAATCGTGAAAACTTACTATTGGGGGTTATTTAAGTCTGAGTGTGCCGGATTAGAGGTACGGAACTGTTTTCTCCTCGAGGCAGATTTACCCTCAGGCGCCAACGAACATTACTCATGAAACAATTACAAAGACATACTGTATACCAAGCAAATCGATCATCGATCTAGAAGAGCAGATCTTTTGATCAAGGCCGGAAATGTTGAAGCACGAGGATGGTCAATCGAATATCCCAGCACCACATCTCCCCACCACATCTCCCCACAATCTCCCTATCCACATTCGCACAAATGCGCCACGCTCAGCCAGCCACGCTACGATCACCACCTCCTTCTCGGCCAATCATCAACCACATCACCTACAACGTCCACCTCCAGCTTCGCCCAAAATGTATAGCCTTCTGGTCGCCAAGGACAAGAGTTCCCGCCTTGGATGGAAGGAGTGGTACCATGCTCAGAAGAATTAACTCCATCACACCATGACCGTTCTATTGGACTTCCCGCGTAAAGGGAAGTTTATAATATGGATACCTGTGTGAAGAAGGATGCAATAGCTCTCCCGTGTTTGCATAACATCGACTTTGATTCGGTTTCCCACCTTTCGATCCAATTTACTTGTTGCAACGTACCTTGGACATACTGCACTAGCATTATCCAGAAAACACACCTCTCGATAGGCGAGCCCACAGTTCCTACTCCATACACCATACCATTCTGACCATCAAACGGTGCCCTGCGTTTATCACCATGGCCCACTTAAATCACCACGAACGTATCCGTGTAGACGAACGCATCGATCATTTCGACTCAGACGAAGATGAATGGTTCACGCCCAATCACCACCTCGCCGTTCACCGTCACCCAGATGATTACCCCTACCACCACCGCCATCCAGATGATTACCCCGACAACCACCGCCATGGCCAACAGGTCCAATACCCCTACACTTACCGGCCCCTTCACGGCCGCCACAGCACCTATAACTTCACGGGCCTTACGCCGACAAATGCCACCTATGGCCACTCGTCACTTCCAAGCGTGTCCGTCTCGATTGATAACCATAACGACGATCGCGAGCATGATCACGAGCATGACCACGACCGCGAAAGCGAGCCAGCAACACACCCGCGAAGTTGGCATCATGAAGATGCATGTGCAGAGTGCCGCAGCGCCGCAAGCGTCTCCGATCGCATGAACCATTCTGACCGCATGAACCAAAGCATATGCCTGCATGACGGCTGGGCCGGCAATCCGAGATGGAGTGCCGGTGCCAACGGTGGTGGTGGGCCTCCCTGGCCTCCGCTGTGGTCAGGGGGTTATTGGCCTGACCCGCATCACAATACACACGGTACAGACGATAACTCTCACGAGCGGGAGAGCCTGCAGCATGATAAGACCGTTGCTGAGCTGACGGCGAGGGCGCAAGCGACAGATGAGGCGCGGAAGCAAGCAGTCGAGGCTTTCAAAGCGCAGGTGCGGGATGAGGAGGACCGGCGGAAGCGCGAAGTGGAAGCGAAGGTGTTGGAAATGAATCAGGTGGAAGCGGCACGGCGAGCGGCGGAGGAGAAGGCGGTCTTTCAGTCCCAGAAGGAACAAGCCGCAAGGATTCAGGAGCAGAAGGATGCGACTGAGAAGGCGATCTTTAAGGCCAAGAAGGAGCAAGACGAAAGGATTCAGGAGCAGAAGGATGCGGCTGAGAAGGCGGTCTTTAAGGCCAAGAAGGAGGAAGCCGAAAAGAAAGCCGAGATTGAAGCGAAGAGAAAGGCGTGGGAGGTTGAAATGCAGAAGAAATTGGATGAGGAGAACGCGAAGAAGAAGGCATGGGAGGTAGAAAGGCAGAGGAAGGAAGATGAGGAGAAGGCAAAAAAGAAGGCTTGGGAGGTGGAGCAGGCGAGGAAAAAAGATGAAGAGGAGGAAGCAAAGAAGGCGTGGGAAATTGAGAAGAAGAAGAAGGAGATGAAGGAGAAGGAGAAGCAAGATAAGGCGAAAAAGGACGCAAAGGACCAAGAAAGATCACATTTGTTGGCAGCGGGATTGCCTCCACAGCAGGTCGAGGCGATCATCAATCCAGAATCTGCACCGAGAATCTTTGCTGGCACTGTCCCAAGCGTGCAATATTCCCAGTACTCTTACCCAGACACTGCATACGCTGGAACAGAACCAACGTACATTAGAGTCCGCCGAGAACATCTTGCCATCGAGACATTGACGCACTACTCGATACCTTGGAGACACGATCCGGTAAGCTCCCAGTCTCCAGGAAAAACTTAATCTGTGCCTAGACCGACTCTGCTAATTCGTCTTAATATCAGCATGATTCCGCATACATCATTATTCTTCGTGATATCAACGACCCAGGGATCGATCTCGAAATCCTTTTCGACCACACTCGCCGTTTGCGGTGTCAGAAACCATGGCCGTTTTCCCACCGCCACCATGACAAAATCTATCTCATGAGGCGTAAGAGTAAAGGGGACCGGTGGTTGTAGCAGCGGTGATGGCAAACCAATGTCTTTTAATGTATCTTATGGAGTAACCTAGGCGTGGCGAGTGCAGGACTTCGACGAAAGTCTTCCACTGTGTAGTTAATTTAATGATGCAGTCCCAAAGTATTGATAGACTGAATTGTGTTCGTGGTAAGTCACCATGTGTAGTTTCATCAGGTCCGTTAATTCGGATCTACTTCTAACTTTCCTATACTTACAGCGTGTAATACGTCATCTCAATGGTCGAAATATTGGTGAAACTACGCCTAAGCCTCTAGTATTTGAGTAGTAGGATTAATGATTCACTAGTTTTAACAAAGCCAGCCAAATAGCCAGCATGCTGTAGACCTAACCTAAAGCCCATTAACTTAATATCCCACCACTCCCCTCTAGAGCTGTCAAAAAAGCCTCCATACCGCCTCTATCATCAACTCATAGCCCATTATTCATTATTCCCTAACTCACGAAAAGACAAAAATTAAGAGAAGGATCCCCCCCCCCCCCCCAAAACCCTTCCCTTAAGCGTAACTCTTACGTACTAGGTATACACACTCTCCGTATACGCATTGATCTGCAATCCCTTCTCCGCCATCTCCTCCTCCTCCAAAAATTTTAACGGCATCCACACCAAATGCCCTCGAATCCTGTCCAACTCCTCCCTCACCTCCACCACCGGCCTGTTCAAATCATACAAATGTCCCTGCTTATGCTTCTTGTCTGTTTTCGAATTGGGCGTGAATTTGTCGTAGTCCTCGAATGTGAGGATGCTATCGTCCGGATCAGGATGGAACAAATCGCGGAAAACGGAGGTATTGGTGGATGCACGGCCGCACCACATGTCCCACACCTGATCGGAGAGCGGGTCAGCGACGAAGTCGAATTCGGGACCTAAAAGATTGTCGTTAGGTGAGTCGCCAGGAGGCTGTGCGTTGGGGTCGTCGGACGCGTCGAGAGATTGTGCGGGCAGGAGACCCATGTGCTCGCGCCAGAGAATACGGCGGAGGGTTGCGGCGTGGCGGCCGGCACGGTAAGGGACACCATCCATAGTTGTTTCTAGGACGTCGGTATCAGTCATCACAATAGAGAGTTCGGAGTCGTGGTAGCCGAGTTGGGACTGGTGAGGATCATCAATATCAGAATTATTTTGAGTATGTGCAGAGACAGAGGCGACCGGGTGGTTATGGATTGGATGGGAGAGAAAACTGAACAATAGACTTACGCGGTCGTTGATATTTGAACTCCCACAAATTACTGTCTTGTCATCCACAATGCATACCTTCGCATGCACATAAAGTTCTTCTTGGAAGAAGTTCTCTTTCTCCGCTTCCGGCTCCCCATCCCACTCTTCATTACTAGGCTGCTTATCATTCAACATGGCATCGTCCGCAATTGAATCCGCATCGATGATCCCGCCCTCATCCCCTAATCCAACAGATTCTCGATATTCCTCAAACCTACGTTTCTTATCCACAGCCGCTTCACGCACCTCGTCGCCTGCATCATCCGGCGCCATGATCTCATCAGCTTCGGCGCGCTGCAGATCTGAATATTTCAACCCGGATTTCTCTTCCTGGGCTTTCAGCTTTGCAGTAACATTGATACGGTCGTAGGAGCGCAGGTTAAAGAGAAAGATGTGGTTCCTCGGGTCAATGCCTTGGGCCTCGATCTGCCGAAATATGCTATGTGGGCCTCGACATATTCCCTTGTATTGGTAGTCCATGATGGCTCTTGTGCCTATTGCAGCATCACTACGCAAATCGCCCGCGAAACCAGGGATAGCTGGAAGTACAATGATGACGCGGAATTTGCGGCCCTCTCTGCCTGCGTTGACGCAGGCGTCGACGATCGCGCGGCCGATTTCGTTGTGGACTGGGCTCTGTTCCTCTCCGGTGGCGGTGACTATTCGTAGTCAATATCATTCAGATTAATTCCTCAAAAGCGCTTACTGAAGAACTGATTCTCAATGTATACGTAATGCCGCGCATTACGAATGATCTCACAGTACGCATTTTGGATACTGTGCTCAGCTGGTAGGATGCCACTGCTCCAATCTGCACTGCTTCTCACAACCTGAGCATGGACAGTGCCCCTATTGTCGAGGTGCTTGGTATTCAGGGGGCTCAAGGGGTGATGGACGTAGTCTCCCACAGGAAACTTGGGTCTCTGCACACCAACGAGATCTTCATCTGCTCCCTCTCTTCCCTCTAAAGTCAGCCAATCATACCGTTCATCACGCTTATACTTGTCGCGCTTGCAGAAATTCCAGCGAAGAACAAAGTGCTCTGCAATGTCATAAACACAAGGTCCGATAACGCCAATGGCAACGTCATGCCATGGCATACGGCCGTATTCCGTTTTGCTGAGCTGATTCGACTTCCAGTCTTCGACGTTTTGGAAATCCATGATTCGGTTGTTGTTGTAGTCTTGGCCGGGAAAGAGCTCATTCTGTACGCCGGACGGGTGCACATCTGCCAAAGGGTGCTGTTTGTCGTCCCAGCGCCCGTAGCAAAGATCTAAGCCACCAATAAATGCAAGCTCATAGTCGATAACAATGAGCTTCTCGTGGTGGGCCTGTAGAGGGATTAATACTGTGGCTCTCAAATGCGAAGGTGGATATTACCCAGTAGAGGGTCATGTCTCCAGCGTTCTCGAATACGTTATGGTCGGGATGCCTCATAATCTTGATATTGCCATATCCAGGACTTCCCTCAGGGCAGAGACGCATCATTGCCTTCTTCGTATGCTGGCTGTTGCATGTAAGAGCTGCGGATACCTTGATCAAGAACTTCAGACATCATTCAACAAAGATTTCAAATGTCTCTCGATCCTCACCTCCTTATACACAACTATGTATATCTTCACACCAGCCTCTGCTCTCCTCTTTAGAATCTGGTCCAGACGCCATTCCTGATTATAGTACGGCGGGCGACGAAGAAACTGGACCGTCAGCAGGACACATTATAGCACCATCAAGTTCCACATACAAGTTCCGGAGAAAGCCACCAATCCTCGATATAAATCGTCTCCTTAGCCCTCTCAAGTGCAACCGATACAGCCTACACAACCCATAAGCTCCTTTCGCACTCGCGTCACGTGATACAAAGCCTTACCCAGAAGTAGTCCCTGCCATCCACATACCACTTGACGAGATTGCCGTGGCGCACCGGGGCAAAGGAATTGAAGCGGTGTTTCTCGCAAATCCGACTACGCTTCTTGTCCGTCTTTTTCTCGTGTTCCTCGTCGTGCCGGTGGTTTGGGTTGATCAGGTTACCAAACTTTCCCATCTTGTGCTTCATGTGCGTGGCCTTGACTTTAACATCGTGCAAATGTACGTCCTTGAGCTTCTCGCGTAGATCAGAGAAGGGATGCTTTATCTTGTCTTTGAAGTCATGGTGCTCGCCTGAGGTCCTATCCTGCGGCTCTGAGGATGACATGGTGTTATGGAGTCCAAGGAGGACTTATTCACCTTGGCTGCTGGGGGTATATTGTAGCGGTCAATTTGTGGATTGGATTCTAGGACGTAGAATGGCCGGGTGGGATTGCATGTTATGTATATGCAGATTCGAGGTGGGAGGAACTTGAATGGTGGCCAATTGGTGATGATAGGGTCAGGATCAGAGAAGAAACAACACTGGCGTGCCCTGACCTTCTAAGCAGTGACGGAGGCCAAGCAAACAAACTAGCCTAAATCCAACAGAATCGGGCAGTTTCTGTCAGGATCGATTCTGGCTATTTGCCTTGGCGAACACGTGATAATCATTCGAGGTTTCTAGTTAGTGCCTCGCAGCCAAGCCCCCGTACTTTTCTTGTTTTAAAAAAATTACATAGCATATTGGGTGCTGTTTTCAGTGGTTTGTAATACTGTTTTCTGAGGTAAACTTGCTTAGACCCCAAAACTAATTAAGGGCTAGCGCGCGCTAAGTGAACTCAACGCAGCGATCTGCTTAGTTAGAAAACATACATTCCGGGTATTGAAATTGGGGCGTTACAGATCTACCATTTAGGGTTTGTAGAAATATTAGCAGCTATTGATGAATGGAGAAGTTGTGAACAATTAGTTAAAGACAGGTGGCAGCTAGACGAAGTATCCCCGCCCGGGAAACTGCTGCCGCGATATGGTAAGAGGGGTAGGGCTTGACTGCAGCTTAGACAAAGAATTGTAGCAATCGCGCCTTGGTTGGAGGACCATGGTGCACAAACACTGTCCAGGTGCGCTGCCGTTGCTTGATTTCCAGCCATAATGCCGAGCTTTTGCCGCCCTCGAACAGAAAGAGTGTAAACATGTCTTGGACGCCCAATTCCATACAACATCAAAGTACGATAAAGTACAATAACACCACATCCAAACTAAATACCGCTGCAGGCTTCGTTGCACTGTCATATTCGTTAGTTTACTCTGCCATGAATTCATCCTCTCAAGCTGGGCTTGGCCCACAGCCTGACCTCGATCTCGTCCGCTAATATCACGATTAAATCAGCCAGGGCCACCCGTGGCTTTTACGACGAGCTCGAGAAGTGTCGAAGCACTCCTGCATTAGACAGCGGGCAGTGCCATTATTGCTGCTATCCAAGGGCTCGACACAAGGCTAAATGGAAGGCTCCATGGTGTGGAAAGACAGCTCGATGGAAGGCTCGATGGTATAGAGAGACGGCTCGATAGTATAGAGAGAAGCCTTGACAATATCCACACAAGACTGGAGGCAGCGTATGTACTATATACATGCCCTAAATAGCACATAGGTTTCGAGTCCGATGAAGTGTCAACTACTCTTAAACGACGTAGAGATCACAATACCGTTGCCCGCCTCTGAAACTCAGTTTTTATTTCCGCCGATTCCTTCCTCTCGGAAGTCCACGACCTTAATACGAGCCTTTCTATCCAGGATTTTCCGGATATTCCTGAAGCAATTGGTCGGGGATGAACCCTGGAGGAACCCCTGGAGGCAAAAACGAGAGCGGTTGGGGTTGCAACATTGGACTGAAAGGCGGATCCAGGGTGAGAGTTTGAGTTATACGTTACGGCATGGGAACTCAGTATGAGCTGATTGTCTTCAAATACACTCACTGGCCAAGTCCGAATGCGACAAAACATGGTGAGAGCAATGTCTTTAGACAGACTTGCTGCAGTAGCGCTGTGACTAGAATCCTCGCATGTGGTAGACGGATATCGCAGGAAAACGTCGGAGGTCCGAGCGAGCCAATAGAGAACAGAGGGCATGGCACCGCACGAAAATGGAAACAGCAGTTTCTGCGAGGCAGGCTTGCCGTTCTAACCCCGCCCCCCTTCAATTGAATGTTCACTGTTTGACTCCAATACTCATGGGAGGTTTTCCATAAAACCCCCTGTACTCACTGCGCTGGATTCTGTCCTTTTGGCGTTCGTTGCCGCCGTGCCCCGTTACTTATATGCTAAAGGGGTATTTCATTTGTATCAACAGTTCATTCAATCTCCGAATACCTGACCACAAGATAGATCAACCGGATCCCAGTCCCAATCCACCGTTTCGCAGTGTGATGCTAACATGCTTGCGGAACAGCTGTTCGAAGTCTTGATGAATATAACCACAAACAATTCCTTCCTCGCGAAATACCAACCGCATCAACAGTCCAATTCAGGCAAAACACTACCAGCACTCCAACCAACTCGTCACATCGCTTTCAACCCCAGGATGGTGTCTCACAGTATGAAACTGGCCCAGAAACACTACCAACCTTGCCGGCTTCTGGCATGCAGATAGATAACTTAATCAAGTATGCAAGGAGCTTCCTTGACTCGCCAAGCTCTTCTTGCGATTCCTAGTCATAGACTTCATCCCGTTCAGGAGCCACTGGGTGAGTTCCGGATTAGGGGAATCAATGGTAACCTTTGGGATTCCTTTAACCGAGCGCAATAAGCTGAAGCCGCAAGCGCGCGAGAAATGAATACGCTTGAGCCCAGTCTTTCCGAGCCCTTTCCTCCACGGAATCCAGATTCCTAGACTCTTCAGCTTTGAGAGTGACTTGAGGAGTTCAACCACGTCAAACGCGACGTCGAGATTTGCAGTCTTGTCCTCCTTCCAATTGTAAGTCCACCAATCAATGTCGAGATGCGCGATATTCGCTCTACCGATTTCACCGATGCCCTGAAGAAAACCGCGAACTCTGAAAAGATCCATGGGTTGGTCTCGCAGACAGAATAATTTGAGTTGTAACAGGTGCACCACCGCCTCGAGGCGCATCTGCCGGTTCACAGCTAGAAGATTTGAGCCAGAGCAGCGGCAGCGAGGGAGGTGGAATCCTGTTGCACCGGATGGGGGATGTCGAGTAATGAGGCCGTAGTCCACACACCCTCTCGACCGATATGTACCATTCATATGCCAATGGTTTTCACCTATAACAGACTCGTATATCATGATACGTATCTCTGGTGGGAGTTTGAAGAATGGGAAGTGGTTTGGTCGGAAGCATCTAGAACCTGCTCGATAGGTGAGTTTCTTGTCGGAGTGTCTTGAGGAATGTCTTGAGGAGTGTCTTGAGGAACATCTTGAGGAATATCTTGAGGAACATCTTGAGGAATACGCTCGACGCTTCGGTATCAAGGGAAATATAACTTCGTCCTGCAAATATTAATCACCAGCGATACTTTGCAAGACTCGCTCGACTTACTTCATCGGCAATGAATGGCCTCTCTTCGGATATGCTTTGGACTCCGAAGTTGACTTTTCCGTGTGGCTGGTAATGAATTTCAACCTTAACATCATGAGCCCCTTTGGATATCTGCAGCTTTCCCGACGGTAACTTGTAAACCTATAAGAGTGAGTCAAGGCCCTAAGAATTCTAGTCATTAGGAAGTACCTTAAAGTCCGGATCGTCCGAAATTAGAATGGCCTTCGGGTCTAGCTCAAACTCTCCAATTCCGGGGTCCTCCATCTGCTTCACAGTTGCCAATCAGTTCCAACTAGCTAAACTGGCGCGCAATCGAAAATGAGGTCGGGTCATACCTTTGGCGATCCCTCATCTTGATCTACACTCTGATCAAACTCCGAAAACCCGCTATCATCACATGTCTACAGCACAACCAAAGTCAGAATTGCAAATTCACGCCGTCGAATAAGATCGCTTCGTACACTCTCGGACATATCCAAACCGCCAAAAGGCCGCTCCGCCTCAAGATCCTCAGTAATTTCTGACTCCATGTGGAGGGAGGGTATTGTATAGCCGCAGGGCGAATTCTGGCCAGCCACAATCAATGTCAGCGTCTGCGACAGCCAAACAAGGTCCTCCACAATCAACAAAGGGATAGCCTCATACCTTTGTGAGCGGCTTCGATAAGATGCGCAATCAAACCTTGCACGGTCGAGATGAGGTGGTTAAGACGAGGAAGTCCGAAGAACGAGGCCTTTATATATCGAAAGTGGGAGAGCGAGATTGCCCAAAAGCGTTCGCGTTCACCTGTTCACGATCCAAATGATCCTTCTCATGACCCGCGTTCACTCATTCACGGTCCAGATGATCCTTCCCATGACCCGCCCATTGCGCCATCGCGACTACTCGTGGTGAAATACTCGGGGAAACGGTGAAGTCTTTTAGTGTTGGAACCTTTTGCGACGGTTTTGGCGAGCTCGCTTCCCGACATCTCCAAAGCTTCCATATTTGGAGGCATCAGGCATTCAAACCCTAATGTCGGACTCGGCCTGCAGTAATCCCGACGAGTTCGCAATCCATTCACCGTCGTCCTATAGATGATATCAACAGAGCCGGAAGCAGCCAAAGAGGCTCCGTGGAGTAATAGTCTTCGCTCCAAATATTCTATACTCTACATTCAGCACCAACAGAGCCCATGCCGCTGGAGCATTAGCGCTACTCTTCTCACAATTCCGCCTCACAACGTCTTCAGCACTCAGATACTCTTTCTCATCTCCCACACTCCCATGCACCTCTCAGCTAGGCACTCCTTCATAATCCCATCCGCTAACCTCTCTCCTCCTCTTCCCCCTTCTCAGGTCCCTCCGATTAGCTGCACACTTGACAAAAAGCGTCAACGCAGCCAACAGAAACACAATCACGGCCGCGACTGTCGGGATGACCACAACCCTCGTCTCATCTGTGGCTGCAGGGCTACGGTAAGGACATGTGGAGTTGACGCCCGCGACCCAGCAGTTGGGAAGGTCGAGGGCGTTTAGGTTGAGAAATACGATAGGTATATCGCCTGGGTCGTTGTTTTCGCTTGGGGGGAGAGGGGAAACCACAGCGGCGTAGAGGTAGCTATTTTCCAGCGCGGTACGCGGGACCGCGAAGCTGCTATTACCAGGACACGAGTCGTCGGCACTCGCGTAGTCGACCAGGTTCGTGGTGACCACCCATGCGTACGGCGCGTCTCTGCGACACGCAGCCCGGTGTTTAGATGCACAGTCTACAGCATGCCAGCGGCCTGCAGAGGAACCCCCATACATTGCAGCGCAACGAAGATGGGTGGAGGAGTCTGGGAGCGTGTCGGATGTGTTTTTAGGCTCACCGGGTGCCCAGGACCAGAGGGTTGAGTGGGCGAAGGAGAGGTAAGGGAGAGGGTTGGCGTCAGCAGTGGAGTTTGAGATGGAGGTGTTTAGTAGGGGAGATACGCCGCAGGCCATGAGATTTGTAATGGCTGGAATGGGGATTGTGGTGTTCGGTGCGGGACCCATGTTAGAGAGGTTGGAGACAAGGGAGAGGGCCCAGGAGGAGTTGGTGCGCGGGGTTATAGTGGTGGCGTTGGGGTCAAAGAGACAGCCGTTGGTGACCGAGCCGGTGGAATTGATAGAGACGTTGTCGAGCACGCGGGTATAGTCGGAGGGGAAGATGGCGCTGGCGTCGCCGGAGGTGTTGTAGTATGCCATTTGCGGGTCGATGGTTCCGAAACTCGTGATCAGGCGGAGATAACGCCTGAACTCCATGTACGTCTCCGCAGGCCACCCGTCTGGGGTGGAGATGGTGTCTTTGGCGCCAATCTCAGTTTGGTAGTATTCTGAGGCTGGCTGGTTAGAGAGTGCAACGCTATACCAGGATGAATTCAGATCCCCTCGTTCAGCTTCCAGCATCGATGGCGTATACAAATAAGATGAGAGGTTTGAGCTCAATAGATGGCTCAGTAGATTCTCGGGACTGGGCAGTGTAGTGGAACTTGGCTGCTGGGCAGGTGAGGTGGGGGACGAATACGGTGCGGCTGCGTGGATATTGAGGATTAAATAAGTAAGAACGGCTTCTAATGTGTTTCCGGTATTATCCAGGTAGCTCGAAAGAATACCGGCAAGAAAGGCAAAGTCGATAGTTGAAGTACAGTTATATGGTCCAATTTCAATAAGCGGTTCTTCACCGCCGGTAAAAATTACTGTTGGGGAGGGAGCTGGGCTGGAGAAACTTGTTGTGGGATTCGTGAAATTTAATAGCGAGAGCGAAGAGCTTGGGGTAACTCGCGCCGTTGTAGAGTTAGAGCCAGCTCTGGCGGTGGTAGAGGCCTGCCGCTCGAACAACTGGAAATGCAGGTTCATCAGAGACGACGTAGGAGAAGCAACCTCGCATGTCGAGAGAGCATCTCTTGCAGATATCTGCGCGCTTGCAAGAGTCTCAGCGGAAGTCGATGATACGGCGGCAACACTCGTCGCCTCATTCAGAGGTGGAGCCGATTCAGGAATCTGAACAGGACAAAGACTCCACACGGAACGACCGGAATCCCAGTAAAGGTCAACGATAAACCTCCGAAAGCCGGATGCCAAAAGATTCGAAACGCATTTCCTTGCTGCTGCATCTTCATACTGGTTATTTGAGAAGCAAGCGGCTTGAAGGGAAACGGCAGCAACAGTGACAAAATTGATAGGAATTTGCAGGGATAAGTCCCGCTGAGACTATGAGAACCGGTTAGCTCCGAGACGACGAATTAAGAGTACAGTGCATAGAAATCTTAAACAGAGATGGCACATACCCGGAAAGCCGTAGTCCATGGCGGAATGAGAGTGGCACTCGGATCTGGGCTATACAAAGAAGACATAAGGGAAGGTCTTAAAAGGAGCGTTATATGGCAAATGAGAAGCTTCAGACAAGAATTGAAGAATAGACATTAACATTGTTCCATTGCATTCATTTTACTGATGGCACGAGATGGCATTCTTCACGGCTAGGTTGTGATGTTGAGGTTTGCATGATGAGGCCAGGGATGGTGTATCACGTGATTATGCTCCATTAGGTTAGTTCGAACGATCTCAACCACCAACCGTTTCCATCTGCAGCCTCCTGCCCAGGTCTTCCACTTAACAACATCACACCAACTTATAATATAATATAGTATCATGATATCCAAAGACAAAAGTCATCTGTGCCTGAAGAGTGAAAGGAAGAAACTCACCCCATCTGCAGGCACACTCCAAGAAGCATCGGAACAGGGCCATATTAGCCAATAACACTCGAGCACAGCAAGGACGGTGGAGTATGGGGGAGAATTCCGCAAGAATATAACGTCTAGTCTGTATATTTTAATATTTTAGCCTCGAAAGGCTGTCTTTTATGGGAGTTCCCTCCAAACCTCCGTCCTCGCTGCGCTCGAGTATTCCAACAGCAGAGCTCTCCAACTCACGCCCTCCTTTTCCACCAATCCCCCCTTGGCTCCACGATAGGTAATATTTCCTTCCGCGGATCCGCTGTCATCCCATCCTGCGTCCCACTATCCCCGAATCAGGATCGGGGGATCGGGCAGGGCTAAGCGACGCGATCTCGCGCTCACTCTTCCAGCTCCCACTCAACCAAGGGTGGAAAGTCAAATGCCATTCCTCTGCTGCCCCTCCACTCCGACCCACTGCGGCGTCACAACGGCTCGCAACTGCACGAAACGCTGGAACCTGGAACTCCAGTGGGAACCCTGGTTAATACAGTCTTTTCAACCACACCACCATCTCTTTCTCTTTCGACCCATTACCATTAGTTCCAACATGCGTGTCCCTTTGATTTCGCCACCGCCCTCGAAGCGGCAGACTCAAGCTGCAGTCTGAACCACAGTTGCTTCTGCCAACTTCTCTCAGCTCTCCTTTTCCCAACAGTGGAGATTCAAAGTCATTTCCCTTCACTGGCCACTCAGCGTGGCCCACGGATGATGGATTGATCAACGTAACGGGGCCCCAACCCCGTTGATGCAGATCTTAGCCGTTGCAACATCTCTCTTGTTTAACTTTCTCGGGGAATGGCCTTCCCCTTCAGTTTTCCTCTCGATGCCAACGGCCCTTCTCGAGTTGTTTCATCGTCCCCATCCGTGCAGCTGTTCTCGTCCTCATAGGCCACGCGGAGACCGAAAGCCGAAAGGGGGAGAGGGGTGCTGCAAGACCACGTCGCTAGCAGTGTCTATCCCCTGTCTTAGTCGGCCCATCAGCAGCACGCAGAGGTGCTGCGTCGCCTCCCAAGGCCCACTCCTAGGGAAGGAAGATGGCATATAGCAGAATCTTCCAACTTCCAACCCCCCCCCCAACCAACCTATGCTAACAGACTGAGTTTTTCCACCTTTGTGCCCTGAAGTGATCTGAGTGATTGGGTTTTCCGCCATGCCACATGCCAAATTTGTCCAAGGTTTCACCAAATGCACTGATTGATTTGTTTTTGGAGTGAAGAAGTGATCTGCATTCCAGACACATCTCTCTGCCAGGTTGTCCGCTCCATCACACAGTACCATTGGGTATCATTTTCTAGCACTGGGTGTAAAGAAACACTTCTATCTCCATTTCCACCATTCCTAACTCCAAAGCTTTGCGCTTTAGTAGCCAAATAGTGCCTTTCCCCAGTAGAGAGAAGCTGCGCTATACATGAATAAGTGACGCAGTATTATCGGCCGTCCGACCATTCATCCAACCCCTTAACAAGAAACGCCCGTACAAATGAAACCCTGGTCCATTCAAGCCGTAGCCTAGCCAAGCGAACGTAACAGTAAAAAATCCAAAGATCCCTCCACCCAATGCCATGAGCCCGAGTTTCCTACATTAAGGGGTATATGTCGATCGTAAATTGTAAGAGAAAACACAGTTTTTGGTTGTGAGTTGCCAGAAGAGAAGTAGCTATAGAACAAACTTCCGTGAAACAAGAAGACCAACAGAGCTGTCTGCGGACGTCGCGAAAATTACAAAAAACTAAATAGATAGATCAAGAAAGAGCAGCGCGCCAAGCATAAAGAATGATTCAATACTCCCTTCGTTGCGCAATGCAAGCAGTCCGCTCACACTGATGAACAAGAAAATGAAAATCTGATCAAGTTATGATGTGAGATGGAATTAATATACAGGTGAGACGATCACGACAGCATAGTCTTGAGATTCATCCTCTTGTCGCGGCTATCGCTCCGGGGGGACGCTGGTGCGCTTTTCGACTCTCCGGCTCGAGCGGCAAGAGCGTACGGCGAAGGTAGTTGCCTCGCCGCAGGACTCAGTGTCCCCGGCGACCGAGGAAGCACGTCTGGCACGCGGCCAGGCTCGGCTAGAGTGTGGAAAGCAGGTAACGGCCGTTGGCCGGTTGGAATATGTAAAGAATGGTGGTGCGAGAGTGGATATGCTGGCTGTGTGAGCAGCTGCGACCTCTCTGCCTTGTAGTTCGGCTCCCGGAAGATGGGAGCCATTGGTGGCGCATCGACGCGGTGGAGTGGAGGAAGTTGGACTGATGCTCGCCTCTTGAACTGGTCGCCGTAAGGCATTTGCATTGTGGTGTGGTCGTCGTCGTCAATCGCAAACCCCGACAGAGGCAGGAGGCGAGTGCTGGAGTTCTTTCGCTCTGAGCGTCCTCCGATGAGTGGAGCCAGTGTGTTCTCTACGGGAGATGCAGCGCCACGCGGTGAGCGTGTTTCAGAGCCGTTGTCAGTCACCAGCGATGGAGCGCCCTCAGCTGACATTACTGAGTAGCCAGAGGGTGAAGGCATTGGAGTCTCGTACCCACGGGAGCGGTGGGACGTCAACGGTCCACTGAACTGGAGATTCAAAGCATGTGGACGAGAGGCGCTCATTCCCGAGTATGGCTCGAAGCTCTGTGGATGTGGTAGCTGGATCGCCTGAGGGCTGTTCAATGATGGGTTCAGCGACGACCGACGAGATTGGGAATAGTACTGCATCGACTCTGGAGCATCTCTGCCGTTGAACAAAGGAGGGAGTGAGTGTTGAGCGGCCGGGTGGCTGGCCATCTCGTCGTGTCGATCGATCGGACGGAGAATTGAGGCGTAGTGGTAGCCGCCTAGTGGGGAGTGGTCTGAAGGCTCACGGGCTCTGTCGTCACAGCGTTCAGGATTGCGCTTCCTTCGGTTCTGACCACCATTCCACCAGTTCTTCACTGCGTTGTCGCTTCGTCCGTTGAGTCTTCGTGCGATTTCTGCCCACCTCTTTCCCATTTCCTGGACTAGTCGTTCAATCTGCTCACCTTCCTCTGCAGTGATTGGCTCGTGGTTCAGGCTAGGCTTGAGGTTCTGGTGGTAGCGCTCTCTACATTGTTTCGGCGATCGCGTTTGGATCTCCTGCGAGATGCGAACCCAGTTGTGCGGTCCATTGAGCCGGACAAGCTGGACGAGGTAGCTATCCTCATGCTGAGACCAAGGGCCACGACGATGGTTCACCATTGGGCTAGGTGGCTGCGGCGATTGCAGAGGCGGATAGAAAGCGGAAGGGGCAAAGAAAGCTTGGAAGCACTTGAAGTAGCAGTGCACAAGACCAGATGGGAAGTCGCAACGGGCAGCAGGCAGGTAGACTGTTCTTGGCCGAGTTTGGAAGTAAGTGTTTTCGCGGATTCAGATAATGGTTTCGAAATGTAGCTGATAGATGCTGCAGCAAAGGTCAACAATCGTGTTCGTGTTCTGGCCGAGCGGTCCGAACGAAGTGTTCGCTCTGGACGCAATAGCGCATCGACCACCAACGAAACAAATGACGGGCACGATGTGATTTTCGTCGTAAATACAGCAATGAAGCGATGCTCGAGTGTGTCAGGGTACGGCAGAGGAAAAGCAACAAAAGACAGACGATGGAGAAGCCCGAGTGCTTACCTGATATATATCTAACAGCGACAGGAACAGTGTAGTATAGCGATGCAGGTGTCAGGAGCGAGCCTCAGAACCAAGTGTCAGCGAGGACGACACAGTGGTTAAGGTTACCGTCTCTTCGAGGTCCCAATAACGGCAGAGGCTCAAAGGGCCGTGGGTCTCGGAGAGTATATTTAAGCGGCGGGGAATGGGTGTATGGCAGACAGTGCCAAGACTTTGGAGGGGGTTATTGACTATTCTGCGGCGCTCAGGGAGCTCTTTGACTTTTTTAGATGTAGCCCAGGCGACCCAGGGCGGTTGAATGATAAGTGCCTTCGGGGAGCGTCATGCGGCGGTTGGTGGACGTTGGCAGACGGTGCAAGCTGTTTCCGCCAGGCTTTGCTGTAGGCTTGGATTCCCTGGACGACGCTGGTTTCACTTCGGGATGGCTCCACACGTTGTTGACGATCCGGGAGCAGACTTTGTTCAGAGGATAGGGAAGAATAGGTAAAGCCTCTCGCCAGCGCGGCGAACCTTCGACTAATGTATTCGTCCACTGTCCCATTACGGGCACAGGCCCGCGCTCTGGGCTTAACCAGATCGCCGGGTGCAAGAGAGATGCAGCCCTTGGATACTAGCCCTTGTTGCACATCGCGGCATGGCATTATGGCTAGGACGACTGCTGGGACCGCCTGTTTTCTGTTCTGTGGTTGCGGACCTGTTTTCGGGCGCTGTCTGAGCGTCTGCATTCTGGCGTCTGGTGTTCCTCTCCATATTTCCGCACGCCCACACGCGTTCGACATTACTCCCGTGCAGGCACTGCAGATATTTTCCCCTTGCAACCGTCATCCTATCGCAGCCCTCTGCAGGCGAGACCAGGCTTGGGCCGCCGTGGCCCTCCCTGCGCTGCGTGACGCCTGTGCGAAGCCTGCTTTTCAGCACGCTTGGCTTGCGCCCAGCCTCATCCAGCGCAGAGACTTCCATGGCTTGATCTGTCCAGTGTTTTGGTGGCCGATTCATGGTCTGGAGTTGAATCAGACAGACATAACTAGCGACCGACCCCCCCCACTCTAAATCCCATGCTGTTTGCAAACCACGCAAGCATGTTCAGCCAGCCCGCGAAGACGAGACAAGGTACATTCCAGGGTTCCGGGGTGCCTTCGGGAAGCAAGTAATTTGCACCAGCTCCAGTAGCCCTCGCTCGCCGCTTCTCAGCTTGCTGCCCCGGAATGTATGAATTGTCTTGCCTGCACAGGCAGAGAAATGTGGTCGTACCCGGCCGATGGACCCTGGCAGCAGAGCAAGACAGCGGAACCCGGGCAGTCTCGGTAGGACCTAGAATCGCCGCTGCCAGACGTCGGAACATGCTGCTGCGCGTGCAGCCTAGCCCTGGCATCAAATTAATTGTTTTGAAGAGCCAGAGCACGTCTCGTTGCCCATGGGCGTGGGATGACAGCAGCTGCCCTGTCGCCGTCCAAGAATAAACCAATAAACTTCCATACTCTCACTTCTACGACGGGCCGAGTTAGCCAGACATGCCGTTATGCCATTACACGTTCACGCGAGCATCGTCACAACACTGGCGGCGATGGAGAGATGGCCCCAAGGCTGGGGGGGGGGGTGAACGTTGAGAAACGGCGTCGCTCTCTGGTCCATTGTCCAGTAGGGCAAGAGGCGGGCGATCAAACGCTGCGCAGAGACTTGCTTTTGACCCGAGCGCTGATTCTGATCGTCGAAACCCGCGCATGATCGCTGGCTTATTTATTGAAGCGAATCAGGGCAATCAGGACGAAAACAGGCAGGGAGAGGCTCGAGGTCGGCGAGGTGGAATATCTTGTGCCTCGCCCATGGTTGTCGCCTTCCCTGTCTCCTGCCCGGCCAACTACCCGGCCAACTACCCGGCCAACTACCCGGCCCACTACCCGGTCACGTTTGCTGCTGCTTTTCCGCCTGTTTCCTGGACGTTCTTGCGTGCGTACACATTTGGAGCAGCGCAGGCACTCGGCGACGGTTGGCGGATCCAGTGCGCACCACACCACCACAGGCCAGCCGTTAAGTGCGGGACTTGGTTTCCGGAGCAGTAAAACCGGCTTCCCGGGACCGCCCGTGGTCAATTCGGCGTCTGGCTGCAGCGCAGGAAAACCTCGCGCCAACACATCGGGATACCAAACTCCTTAATAACCGAGTTGGCCAATCACAGGCCCGCTTGGAAATACAAATACCTCCCGTCGGTCGAACATCGGCCCCGCCTTGTCCACACGTCCTGCCTGCACTTTAGCGCCATCCACGTCCACATCGGGCGACGCACTTGCCCAAGCCTCCTCTCCATCTATCGATTTAGGAAACTTGGCAGCCACTCCTGTCCACCACGGCGCGTGAAGCGGAAACGCCAGACGTTGACGATACGCCTTCGCCGCATCATCGCCCACTCCAAGACCTCACAGGACTGGCCCGCACGCCTATTGCCCACTTTGGCTCCAAGCCATCTGAACTAATAGAGGCATGATAGACGAGAGCATCGACTAGTCCAGCCAACGGAGATCCTCGATGATGCAGATCGAGAAAGCGGCACGGTCCTTACTCCTGTTTGCAACGCTCCACGAAGGACATCTCAAGTATGGGGGATCTTGCTATCGTCATCTCGCCATCTTTCTCGCGCTGCAGCACAAGCATGCCCTCCCTCTGCGACGCGCGCTTCCCAGCTCCCTGGCTGACATGCGTCTGCGTCCTCAAATAGACACAGCCTTGCGTGGTGGTCTGACGGCGAGCGTCTGCCCCTGGCTGCGAAGGTGTTCACCCCACGCGTGAGGCTGGCGGGAGAAGATATGAGGCAAAAGAGAAAGATTCATGGTGTTCGGGATGCAGGCAATATCACGGCGACCCCGAGAATTGGTCGACGGTCTTGTGCGCCTGTGGCTGAGATCTGGGGTTGGACCGTTTCCGAGCTGCTGGCAAGTGGCAGCTGGCCCGTTGGATGTTCGCCGCCAGCGCTGCCTCTGTTTCGTTTCGCCAGATTTTCCTACATGCAGCCAAGCTCAGTTCCAGAGGCCTGGGGCCCGTTGTGCTAGTGAGGAACGGCTCGCTCGCATCAGCCAAGGATGGGCGCTTGACGCCGAGTCAGCATCGAGAAACCCAACCACCAGGCGAGCG
>KV745074.1:0-47148 GCA_001692735.1 Lepidopterella palustris CBS 459.81 | reverse complement strand
AAGGGGGTGGGAGGAGGTGCGGTTGAGAATTGCGGCTGAGAAGAGAGAGCAAGAGAGGAGCTGGAGAGGGAGGCTGGGTCTCGTTATGAGGGATGGGAAGGCGAAGGGGGGGGCGCATGTGCCTAGGAAGGGGGCAAGTCCGTCTTCTTCAGCTCCTGATCGAGGTTGTGGAGAAAAGGAAAAAGAAAAAAAAACAAAGATATCCTGGAATTGAAAGAGAAAGCAACGGGAAAAGGAAGAGGTGCAATGGCTCTTGGACCGTCGTTGGCAGCGGCACCAACTCCACCATGTCGGAAGATTGGATGCACGAACATGTCCCTGCGCCTGAGGGACTCAAAGCGGAAGCGAAGCGGGGAGGGGTGGGGATATGGCAGGATAGGCTTGCGGTAGAGGGGAAGTTGCCTCCTGGGGGTGCTGTTTCGGAGGACGAGGGGTAGAGTATTGACAGTGTGAGCGGTAGTAGGAGTGGCAGCGCGAGGCCGAGTACAGATAGACCGAGGGCTGCTGGTGATATGATGGATTAGGCTTTTGTGAAGACGGGGATGGGAAAGGGGGGTAATGGGAGGGTTTGAGTGGGATAGTGGACATGGAAGGATGGATGGGAGGCTGTGGAGGTGGAATTGGGGTGGTTGAGCTTATGCATAGCGCGGTGTTCGATTATGGATATTCTTGAGTGTATTGCTTGAGATGAAGTTGGGTTTAGAAACACAAGCGGAATATAATTGCATGCCAATATCCCATTATCCCATCCCTCCCTAAGTGTCTCCTGTAGCAGCCTCAGTAGACACTATAAAGATTTGTGGGAGAATCTCGCTGCGGAGGTGTAGAAGGAGTGGGTTTGTGGGCTGAGAGTGCTTGAATAGAGGCCGTTTGAGCTGAAGACATTACTGGCAGAGTTAGGAGCGGAGAGAGGGAAGGTAAGCCTGATATCCCGAGACCGATGAGGGGTTGTGAGCTGTGAAAAGAATAGTTGGGCCTGGTAGCTGGGAGGTGGTGAGGTATTTTGGTAGTGTGGATAGTAGGTTAGAGGGTTAGAGTCGGCGTAGAGAGGGCATGTGGAACGAGGTTTCCCGGGGTCATAGATCGCTGCTTGTTCGGAATAGCTTGATTCCGCTCGTGGTAGCTAACAATAGCAGGACCGAGTCAGCGTTAAACACAATGTGCAGAGATGATAAGGTATAATTACAGTGATGCGCCTAAAGTCTGGGCACAGCCAAAAATTCGCGAAAATTTGGGAGGACTACAGATCAATCCACCACAACCTAACATAGCTAATAACATACAAAACATATTCGAATCGCTTAATACTTTGTCTGCCAGCCTTTAGCCTTAATTACTGTCCTAATTCGCTTCGGCATGCTATTAATTAGCTTCCTCATAAGGTCCTGGGGGAGGGCCAACCACGCCTCCTTTGCAGCATCACAAAGAGCCTTTAAATCCTCCTTTGAACCTCCCATCCTCTCAAGCTCTGGATAAAGCTTAATAATCTTCCTTTTTAAGTTGTACCAGAGGTGTTCAATAGGGTTAAGATCCGGGGAATAAGGGGCCCATTTAAGCGTCTAAATACCATGCTTCTCTAGCCACTCCTGAACGTCTAGAGCATTGTGAATTGGTGCATTATCGTGTTGAAATCGATCGCCTGGCTTATATATTGGCACCAATCCTTCTTCCAATGCCCAGATATAGCTGTGCCGTGAATAGCCATCCCTTTTGGCCTCAGGATCCCTCTCTATAATCACCAACTCCGAGCGCCCATCGTAGCTGAATGCAGCCCAGACTATTTGGGTAAGATCTTTCCCCTTCTTCTTCTTATTAATCTTGTTATGGTCCCATGCTTCCAGGCTGGTTCTAAAGACCCAGGTACCGCTTTTCCCGGTACCTCTTTCATAGGAACATTTATCAGAAAAGTAAACCTCCTTCCAGGGTATTCTTCGATGCTTTTTGCACCAATTTAGGCGCAAAATGGCATACGCCCGGTTTAATTTGGGTCGCTGCTTTGCTCTCTAGTTAGTAATTCCATGCCTCTTAAGAATTCTGTAGGCAGTAGACTAGGGTAGTTGGAAGACGACGATAAATGGAAGCAAAATTGGCCCTTTTAACTCAAACTCGAAGACTTGCACATAGGAAGTCATATATTATTAACATGCTGCCTTTAGGGTTCGCTGCCATTTTGACCATAGAACATAGTCAATAATACAGGCTGAATCGGAAGGGGGAATCACAAGGGGCGACAAACACGCATTGACTTGGGCGCTTTTCAAGAACGAGCTCATACAACGTGGGCTCGCAGCTACGCACCAGGCCGTCCATATAATTACAGTCTTGCATGTGCAGCTCCAGTGTTAGTGTCTTAGAATTGGACTCCTTTGAAGAGGTAAGACCGCGAAATACGACTGCCTTAACCTAAGCCAATATCTTCAGCACTTGATTAAAGCCCAAAACCGGAAGAAGCATCTTGCGGATCTGCTCTCGTCGACAAAGAAGGTCTCCGTATCGGAACTAGCGCTGAGCAGGCTTCGTGTGAGGCTCCTAAATCCATACGTCGCTGCAGATGTCTCCTTAAAGCTCGCAGCAATTGCAATTCGTATTTAGCTTACACATCGGACCAACCGAGTAAACAACACTGACGGGCCTATCTGCGCATTTGTTCTCCGAGACAAGGGCAATTTCTCCCGGGTCTCGTGGCGGCAAAATTAAGTACCGGTATCTAAGCCAGAAGGCCTTCACGACTTTTTCCGAAGCAGCATTGGTTGTTCTTTCTCGCCGCAAATTCCGACCGGGTGAATTAACCCAATCTTGGCGCTCCCCATCTAGAGTATGGTTACTAGTTCTCGGCTAGGAGGATGGCTGATTTAGCGGAGGTTCTCTTTCGGCTTGGAGGGTGTGACTTGGGGATGACGGTGGGTGGACTTAGTTACATAGAGATACTGGATCGGATAATTGATCAGTATATGAATTGTGATACCTTTTAGATGTGTGAAATGGGATGTGGTTAACGTCACAACTGAAAGCAGCCTGTGTTCGTGCACTGCTCCAGAGGCCCTGGGGGTACAAGGGCGATAAACCGGGCCGGATCACGTGAATCGTAAGCCTCCCTAGCTCCGCTCTGGAGAGAACTTTGACAAGATCATTCCTAACTAGTAGAAGGCTAGTTCTTAAAGGCAAATATCCACGAACCATCGCCAATCCCCAAACTCACCTCAAACATCCCTAGCTTCCATCAACCCCCTTCCCCTCTACCTCCTCCCCAAAAACATAAATCCACAATTCCCTCCCCCCATCTCCCAATTCCGGCACTAAACTGATTCCCCTCATGACCTCCCTCCCCAGCCCCTCCAATACAACCGACTCGATCTCTGCAAAATCAATGCACTCGCCCATATGATCCGCCCTATACAACAACTGCACCGGTTGCGCGAACTCTCGACGTAGTAGCTCCAGGGATTGCGTGCGCACAGAGCTGGGAGGTGTGCCTGTTTCGTAAAGGTCGCTGTTGTCTGGGGGGTTGTGAAGGGCGGTGATGGCGGTTTGGAGGCTCTGGATTACGGAGGCGGATCCGCGGCGGGGGGGTGGGGGTGGGGAGGATGGGATCGGTGACTGTGTGGGGGGTTGGGTAGAAGGGGGCCATGGAGTTTGGGGGAGTTGGGTGGAAGGGGACCATGGAGTTTGGGGTGGTGGTTGTTGGGCTACTCGACGGAACCATGGATTTGAAGGGGATAGAGCTGGAGGGGAAGCGGTTGGAGGCGTTGAATGGGGAGGGTAGACTGTGCTGGAGAGATGCATGTCTGGCATGCCGGGGAGTGTGCTGCCGTGGGTCTGTGAGCTTTGAGGAGATTGGTGCCAGTAGTTTTGTCCTGAGGTCACTCTCTTCAAGGGCTGATTGATAGCAGAGGATGGCGAAACCGGGGTTCGTAGATGAAAGGGGTTCGTATCTGGTAAACTAGACTGTGTATAGGCTGGACTTGATGGACTCTCAGGGCTTTGCTGTAGACGCGGTTGCTGCCGAGATGGAAGCATGGGGAGTTGCCAGCCAGTCACCAAATGTGTCGGCGATGAGTTCAATGTGCTTGCGCTCGAGTTCCAACGATTTTCATTTTGCGTTGGCAAATCTGGGGTCCTTGGGGAGTGAGCAGAAGGAGAATCATGTCCCGGAGACGGTGGTTTGTAGGCTGAGATGTAACCCTGAGTAGGCGGTCCGTTGGCAAAAGGGCAGGGATGCCATGGATAGCAGGAATGAGGTTGATATCGAGCCACTATCTGATTTGGTGGTGGATTTGTGTCCCGCTTCAACTGCGCCAACCTAAGTTACCGGACTCATCGTAGCAATATATATGAAAGAACTTACTCCTGTCGGACTAAGAGTTCCAAGCCCACCAAAATTTTGGTCTATGAAACGGCCAAAGCCTCTAAATGCTTTTTGGGTAGCATTTTCGATACCACGGTGAGCAGTGAAATCGTCCTTCTTTGTAGGATGAAGCTTGATGCTACCCTGATTCACGGTGGTCGAGCGGTCGATCAAAGCGGACATGCACTCGAAGAGCATCTGTCATTAATATTAGTATATTCGGACGATTTTCCATTGCTTCGTTTACTTGCCTCTGCACTAGGGAGTTTGAAGTTGCCACTTGTGACAGTTGAGATCATCATTCGCTGGTTTTCCATAAAACCTCGCTCCCTTGCTCCATTCATTCGTAGGAGCTGAATCAACTCCTCTGCTCTCATCCGTATTTTAGTTGCATGCCTTCTCTCGCCTACAACAGAGCGACCCATAGCCTCTCTCTCTTTCTTGACCCATTTTTCACGCCAGTCCATGGCCGCATTTAGCGGTGATATTGCTAAACCTCCATTAACATCTGCACCGGCTTCTATCAACGTCCGAGCAACCTCGAGATTACCCGATCTTGCAGCCATATTTAACGCCGTACACCCAGTTCGGTCAAGAGTATTCAGGCAGCTCTTATCGGCCATCATGCTTAGGACGTATTTCATTGTTTCGGTGAACTTGTAGCTGCTTCTATAGTGAGACCACACAGCCATAGCAAAGGAGTAAAGGACATTCGCTCCGTTCGCGGGCCACCCTATAAAGCTAACATGGCCGAACCCTTGGCGTGGAACTTCTTGTAGCAAATATTTGACCCGGGAAATAGGCACATCAGGCCAAGAGTGAAGCATCCGAAAAAGCGGTGTCGTCCCTCCTAACCATCCTGTAGTGAACTCTTTGTTTGCGCCATGTTGCAAAAGGAGGTTGGCGATATCATAAAGTCCACATTGGACGGCCATAGCGAAAGGAGTCCATTCGGCAACGGTACCGACGCCCATTCCATCAACCGGACAACCCCATTCCAGAAAGCGACCGATAAAGTATAGATTTCTCTGCCGAACCGCAAGGCATACTTGCATGCCAGTGAATTTATCAGTGCCGAAAAGGTGGTCCAGAGGAAAGAAGCGATGCTCATAGAGTATGTCGAATATATCGATGAAGCCAGACATTAAGCAATTTGCATGGATACTTTCAAAGGTTTCTCTAGAACCGTTTTTCGTAGCATATAGCTCAAAGCGGACGATGAGGTAACGGAATAGCTCTGCGTGGTTTTGTATCGCAGCGATAGAAACGAGTCCAGCCGATGTAATTAGCTCAGCGGTAGGAGGAGCATGAATTTGCAGTAACTGCTCGAAAGTCTGACTCATCGCAATGCTGACCTTATTTCCATGGCGGAGGAATCTTGGCAAATGATAGAGTACATGCACAGTTGCCGTACTCAATAGCGAGGTGATCCATTCACTTGAGAGAATCTTGGGGTTCCGGATTGTAATCCAGTCTAGGAGGATTTCCAGCGCGTCGTAAAGGTACATGGCAGCAGCAACGAGCACAGCCCTCTTGGCGTTCTCTTCGTCCGGATGATAATCCCTTTCCGTTAAAACTCGGATCAGGGGCAAGTTTCGGTGCCAAACAGCCCAGTGCAAAGGCGTCCCAGACGGCTTATCGAAGAGTAAAATATCGTCCGAGTGATTGCCTTCCCAGTGATCCAAAGCAGCACCAGCATCAATAAGCCGAGACGCTACTGCCGGAGCTTGAGCATCATTTGACATTGCTAGAAAATGAAGAGGGCCTGGTTCATCCCAATCAGTAAATGCGGAAGCCCCAGCATCGAGCATCGCGTGACATTGCTTTATGTTACCGGTGCGACAGTACGCTATGAGCATTCGCTGGTAATCTTCCGCGGAGCCAAGGCATTCTCTGGACGCATCCCCCTCAACAGCCGATTTCCACTCTAGATAACGGTCTGGAAAGTCCGTCTGGAGGGTTTGGATGGCAAAATATGAGCCTTGCCACACAGTGTCTTCCAGCCAGGATAGATCGAAATTCCCGCGAAACTCTGTCTGGTTCAGTTTGCAATATAAATGCGCAATGGACCGATGGGCCTGAGAACCTAATTCACACAGCCGGGAGAGAAGTCGTGAGCTATTTTTGACGCCTTTATCACCGATCTGAATTTGGGGGCTAATGATGATCTCAAAGCAAAGATTTGCCGCAAGAAGGCTGGTGGTGGAATTCCAGCTCATGACAATCTCTAGATCTTGGATAAGCAAATAGAAGACTGATGGTCTAGCCATAAAGCATTTAGTTATTTCCCAGGGAAATGCATCAGCCAACTATGAGGGCCATTAGCATAGTGTCAATCCTGTAGAAATTTGAGTTATTGGCAGAACTTACAGTTGTCATGACTGCTTCGGGTGTCTCCAAATCCCAACTGGCTTGATTATTCAATTGATGATCGCTGAAGACGCTGTAGGGGCAAACGTTAGCATAATGAGAAAGCCAACTTTGCAGATTATAAGAAGTGCATACTCTTTCCCTCTGGTTGTGCTTCCTTCCGACAATACAAGTATTGCCGCCTCGATATCTCGCTGACTCGGGTCTAGGCTAAGCGTTGATGTGATAACCGGCCCTGCAAATAGAGGCGCTGGATTTTGTTGACGAAGGTCACTAAATGTCTGCAAAATCATTTGCGGAAAGGCTATATTCGATTTAATCTGGTCAACAAAGTTGTGTTGATTGTAAATTGTAGTTGTGCTTCGAGCTATCCACTCGAACGGATCATCACAGTTGAGCAAAACACGCCAAACAGTCAGTCCGAACGAGTAAACATCCGTCAGTTGCATTCCATGCACTGATAACTCATCTCGAGCTTCCGGGGCACTCCATAACCACGTGCAGCCAGGTAGGTAATGCTTTTTCTCCTTAGATGGATTGACGACGGCCAAACCGAAATCCGATAGCTTCGCAACGTACTGCCTTGTCGAATGCCCACAGACAAGCACATTCTCGGACTTGACATCACCGTGGATGATATTGCAGCTGTGGAGACTCCGAAGACCCAGTGCCACATCTAGCAGAAGATTGCGAGAAAGTTCGGGCTGCAGTCCATTAGAGTCATGTTGGAAGGCGTCAAGCGTGCCAAATTCGGCATATTCCATGAGAAGCAGAGGCCAAGCAAGCTTAAAATCGTCATAATCTTCTTGGAAATCGAGTCCAAGCAGGCCGATGATATTCTCATCGTCCACTAGATCCGGATGCGTCATGACACGAAGCTCCTGAAGAACTGTGTGGTAGTACTCATTTCGGAAACCCTCTTCTTCGGTCCGGGAGGTCATGTTTGGGGATTTGATGCAAAACACTTCTGCGCCCACTTTCGCCGCTCGATCCGGGACTGTATCTAGCTTCGAAAATGGGCTCGCATAGACCACAAAATGATGCCCTACTCCAACGATGGGTCTCTGGCCTGAAAACTGCACGTCATTGAGCGAACTAGTCTCGGAAAAGAACCTCCCTGTTTCATTCTGTCGTAAGAATATGTCCAAAATCCCAAGGAGAGGCGGAAGTTGTTGTTCTGGCGGGTTATTAGCTCCAGCCTGGTGTTCGACATGCACAATCGTCGTGGAAAGAGGCGAAGGCCCTAGTGCTGAGTTGATAGAAGATTGTTGCGCTCTAGGTCCTAACCCAGGGAGGGGCGTTGATTCATCCATCGGAGGGACTTCGGAGCTTCCATGCAACTCCAGGACAAGAGAGTGGAGGACATTCGCAGTACATAGAGAAAGTCAGGCTGAGAACGTTCAGCGCAGTGGTAACTCTTGGCGAAATCGAAGGTCTCAGCCTTGCGAGCCGAAGAACCATACTTGCAATACCGCATATGATAGGCGTTCATCATGAGGAGCGATTTGGCGACCCATTTCACGTCCAATAAACACCTAGCTAATAAGATCGAGTGACCAGCGCCAAACGCTTGGAAGTACGCCGTCCTCGGCAATTCATTCCCGATCGGGTCTTGTCTGCAAGCCTCACCATGATGAGCCCACAAAGAATCACGCAGGAGGGCACATGAAAATAAATGCAAGGAGCTCTGTTCGAAGAAAGGAATAAAAGGCCACCAGAGACTTTGAGAGGGGTGTATGCAACGAGATCTCCGAACGCGGGCGAAAAAATTATTCTGCACGTGGGCCATCGGACTTGAAGATTGTTGGAATTTCAAACTCGGCATTCCTTCAAGACTTTCACTACTTCCCAGTAGAAGCTTCGCTGAAGATTGAGAATGAAATCAGGCTGGTCCCGCTCATGGTCGTGAAAATGCTGCATTCCATCGAAACGGCTATCGAGACACTTCCGTACCGCCGCCATGTAATTTTCTCCCATTGAGATTCCAAGAAGAGGAACCTTTCGCTGCAGGAGGCGGTCTCGGAAGGCAGGTCCAGATTGACCGGTTTGGTAGAATGTTGACAAAGGGCACCACGTTCCTATCTCTAGAAGGACGGCCCCTAAACTATAAATGTCGTGAAGACAGTGATACTGTGCTATCGGCCTTCCTGATAGGCCCTGCACATCTGGATGGCGATAAATGCCAACATCTGTGTCAGGAGCAATCTTGTCAGTATCCGGGTTAGGGTCATCCGGTCGAGCAAGGGCAAATCCAGTAAAGTAAGGATTCGCCAGCGAGACTGGAGAAGATAATTGCTGGTCGAGTATCCTCTGTGCGTCATACTGAAAGAAGAGGATATTATGAGAGTTGATACTCTTATGAAGCCAACGGCTCGCGTGCAACTCGTAAAGAGACTCCGCAAGAAATCCAGCAAGCTGAAAACGTTCCCCAAGATAGGCACTCTTTCTCGTTGATATGACCTGGAATAGGGTCAATGGCGCATAAGGGCTAGGCTGAGGGACCATAAGCTGCGGGTATCGAAATACCAATCCAAATCTTGAACTCTCATTGTCTTCCAAATAACCCAAGCAGTCCAGAATTCGGAAACCTGGAGGTTTGGGGCCTTCTTGGAGCATTCTAACCAGCGCCTCTACTCTGGTTTGCAATGCGATCCTAAGTTGCCCAACCACAGTCATTTGATTAAATTGACGCCACTCCACCACGACAAAGGTATTTGCCATTTGGCCCCATGACCGACGTTTTGGGGTGTCGTTACCCAGCCTTAGCATCTGAACGTGTCCAAATGGTAGGAATAGATTGCGAGCTGGAATAAATTGTGAAATGGGGGCGTTCGGTCCATTTTCAGTCGCCAAGAACCGTAACCCGCTGAGGAAAGCCGCTGACCGTGCTTGCATTTGGCCGTTTGCAACTGCTTGTTGTAGTTCTTGGACACCTTTCCATCCGTCGTTAACGATCGCCAGCGCCAATGCCTCAGCTTCGACGGGAAGGGTCTGCAACTGGCGATTGATCAGCGGGGAGAACTGATAGAGGGCGTCGTTAAATTGGGTGAGTTTGGTGACAAGACCAGCAAATCGATCCGCATCATGGACAGCCCACTTCATTCTCCGGAAAAGCGAGCAGCGCTTCTGCACTTGGAAGACCATGGTTGCCTGCCTGTTGATCTCCCGAGTAGACACCTGTGGCTCGCCCATGTTGGAAGCGGGCAGTTGGTGGAGCCCATAATAAGTGCGTAACTGGTCGACATCTTGAAGTAAGATTTTGATCTGCGTCAATGTCGAGATAATTGTTTCATACACCGGTTGCGATAGGTTTTCCGGGCTAATTCCATCGCGATATATATCTGAATTTTGGCCCCAGACCAGAAACCGAGTATGTTGTACTTTGAAAAGCCAGAAGAGTGAGTTGAGTTGCTTTCCAGCCGTTCTGATATCAGATACTGTGGTGTAGGCGAGAACGCAGCTGCTGAACGCTTGAGCAGGAAATGTGAGGCCTGCTAAGGCCAAGCCAATGCCGCCTATAGGATCCACCATTGAGGCGGGTTTATTCTTATTTTCTATGTGAGAGTAGCTTTCTGGAAGACTTTACGGATTCGGCCGGCAGGGGCGATGGTGCCCTTGAGATTTTCCTGCGTATCGGCCCTCAAATGTCTGCGATATGAATGTAAGACCGGGGCTTAGTGGTGAGAAGAAGCTACGGTGGCGATAGAAACACTTTTGTGTTCGGCTGAGGAGTATTGCCGTTCGATAAGTTTCGAGTCGAAGCCACGAAATATGCGAACTGCCGGTTCTGGAACCAACAAGCGGGAAAAGAAAATTCACGTTGAGACAATGCAGAAATCTGCCCTACCGCAGAGCTGGAGAGCATATATCGAAGTCACAATGATTCCAAGGTTAGCGATGCTGTAGAGAGGGAGAAAATTGAGAATGTTGGCGACGTTTGAACCTTCACGTGACTGCCGGGAAAGTCTGCGTCTGCCCTGGTACTCAGTCCGCAAGCCACAAACAAAAAATCCTCTGGAGGCGTCCTCCAATCATTCCCCTCCAAACTTTCGACCATTTTACTTTTATATCCAGCTCTGACCATTTCCACGGCTTCAAGTCCCTTGGATGCCATCACAGATACTATAATACACAGCTATTGTTACATCCCTCCCTTTGCCTGAACTGGCAAGAGACCACAACATTAGATGGTAATGTCCTCTCCCAAGGATTCGCGCGTAAGTAGATATATATTCAAATTACTACATGTAGAACGGAATGGATGACATAATGGAACAGGCTGTGGGTCGCGTCCTGGCAGGCAGCCATTTCCATTAACTAAGTTCTGCTGGCGAGGGTAGATGACGCGTCAGGACAAAAGCCTTCAACGAACTGCACTTATGAGGAAGCCAGTGCCTCCTCACTACCTACTAGCGCACCATTCGAAGATGATGATCTGCCATACAGTAGTCTTTACGGTTTGAGTATGGATAGTTGTAATGTTATCAGGTATGTCAGCAGTAAATCGTACGGTAATTTCATGCGCCAAAAAGGCCCTCAGAAAGGTCCAAGAAACAAAACTTACCACAACGCATAGGCGTTCTTCGAGAAGAGAGAAATGAAAGGGATTCCAGCACCTAAGAATCGCAAGGCGACGTCTGCAACAGTTGCCTCTAAAGAAGATTTATATGCTGTCTAGCTTTCGGGGGGAAATCGATTCTGTTGAAATCTACGGTACGTCTTCAGCGTCATGGGATGCTCTTATGTAGTTTAGCTAACCTTCCAAAGATTCATGCGACGAAATTCGTCGTAAGGTCAATGCCCAAACGCAATTCCTACGCGACCCGATGGCTCAGTACTACACCGAGGATAAGGAAGTCTAATCCAAGCGATCGAACGACTTTTGTAACAAGAAAGGTGCGAGGCAGGCAACACGAGCTACGTGTTCTATTCAAGTTATGTGTTTTTCGAAAAGTTCGCACCAAGGAGGAAAAGAAGACAGCAATAAGAGTGAAGATAAAACATATCTATGGAGTGGAGGTGGCATGAACACCAATGACCTAGGAGGAAGACGCTACTGGGCGCCAATTGGAAGTTAGATAAGGAGAGTGACAGGAGTACACACCATAGAGTAGTCACGGTTATGGCAAGGTAAGAAGTATTAAGGTACTGATAGGTTTGGCTTAGTTCGAGTGTAATAATCAGTATTTTGAATTGTGGATTTTGGATTTTCAACCTTTCAATGCCTTTATAAGGTCAGCAGAAGTCCGAACGGACACTCTAGACTTGGGGAAAAAGTTGTACATTGACGCAAATTTTTTGCTTCCAATAGTGCCATTCATGCGTGATGTTTCTAAACCTAAAGCCACCCAACCTTCCACAATTGGTCTCTCATATTCCTGGTCGTTTACAACAACGCCGTCTGTAGCGATTGATAATTTTAACTCCTTGAGGCCTAGTTCAGGCCACACTTCTCTAGTATGGCTCTGCATGAAGAGAGTATAATATTCCATAGAAGTATCTCATCCTTATAGCGATGCGGCCGCCTCAATAGCCCCAGCGCCCTTAAATAACATCGGATTGGTCACCACGACTTCGACAGGGTATTTCCATTCCATAAATTTTGCCCAGCCTATAATAAAGTTAGCCAAGTTTCACGAATATATCCTGACTGTGATCCCCCTTATGCTCAGGTGGCTCCTCCTAGGGGACATCCTCAGAAAACGGTCAAACCAACTAACCCCAATAAGCGCACTTCCGTCCAAAGTACTTCCCAAGATATGGAACCAAAACCATAGTCAGTAGTAGCTCCAGCTGCTGAAGTGACTCGCGCCATTCGCGCTCTGCATCTGACACTTCATCATCGTCGGAGACTGAGGAGGTGGTGGAGGTGGAGGGGATAGAATTAATCTCATCGGCTTCGTCACTATGCTCGATAAAGGAGGCGGAATTTGTCATTGACATGGTGGTGGAAATAACGGGCAATTGCAAAGCGGTCGCCGCAATGAAGGGCGCTAGACCATGGAGATTGACGTCTGGATGCCGAGCAGTGTGAAGGACCGTTGTTCTGTTCGTGAATTCGATGATGGAACCTTGATTCAGCTTGCTGTTGCTGGTGACGGCCCGAAGCTGGGCCGGAGGCACGTGATGTTGAAATCTTGGCATACAATTGTTCGACTCATCCCTCGGAGGCGAAAGACAAATCCATTCCACCTCCAACTATACATCTGTCGCAAAACCCGCAATACTTAACGAAAGAAACGCCTTGACAGCGATTACACAACTAAAAGAGTACGCACGAGCAGCGAACGGCTTCGCAAACACCGCAATCATGGCAGAAGTTGTACGTGCCCCACGTTCATTATCAATTGTGGGGGATGGCGGTGCCGTCAAGACTTGACTTTTACCCACCATCACAACTACCCGCAAATTGAATCCTTTCGTGGCTGATATACAGTTCTACAGGCCGAAGCACCCGTTGAGCGTAAACCGCGCAAGTCAGTCGCTTTCAGCGAAGGAACAATAATGGTCGATAGCGACGGGCAAGTTACGGAACACGCAACGGAAATGAATGGGCGAAAGAGCTCGGCGGAGTCACACGCAGCTGGTAGGTCAATTACCGACAGTGCGCCCAGTGGTTCTTTGGGTCAGCTCAATACCCTGTTCGCTCCTACGAGATGTGGGCTGATGTTTCCAGATGCGGGCGATGGCGACAAGGAGGTTGATGAGGTTACCGATATGTTCAAGGACCTTGCGAAGAAAAAGAAAAAGAAGACCAGCAAGTCAAAGGAAGGGGAGGATGCTGAGGCTCCGGCTGCTGATGGGGAGTTCGACCCCAGTGCTCTGAAAAAGAAGAAAAAGAAGAAGGCCCCCAAGGTAACTTAATAACCTAGTCCGAAACTGACATATACAACAACTAACATCCTTCTAGGTGGACGCGGATGACTTCGAAGCAAAGCTTGCCGAAGCAGGCATCGATGCTGGGGATAAGGCTGATGAGGTGGAGTCGGTTCCGGTTGAAGAGGGAGACATGATGAAAGGCACCGGAGTATGGGCTCATGATAGCACCTCGCCCATTAGCTACAATCTCCTTCTCAGCCGATTCTTCACGCTTCTCCACTCGCAACACCCCGACCTTGCCAGTACTGGTTCGAAATCATACAAGATACCCCCTCCGCAGTGTCTTCGAGAAGGAAACAAGAAGACTGTTTTCTCCAACATTTCAGAAATATGCAAGAGAATGAAACGAACAGACGAACATGTCACCCAATTTCTGTTTGCTGAGTTGGGTACAAGCGGAAGCGTCGACGGCAGCAGACGCTTGGTCATCAAGGGTCGATTCCAACAGAAGCAAATTGAGAACGTCTTGCGTGTAAGTTTTGGCGGGATCTCCGATACCCAGAACTGTTTGCTAATTCCCTTAACTAGCGGTACATTGTCGAATATGTTACGGTACGTGTATAATCTTCTTGTTGTCTGAAATCAACAATGCTGACCAATTCAGTGCCGTACGTGCCGCAGTCCTGATACAGAACTAAACAAAGGAGAAAACCGTCTCTTCTTCGTTACATGCAACTCTTGTGGTAGTAGACGAAGTGTTACTGCTATCAAGACTGGTTTCTCTGCGCAAGTCGGCAAGAGAAAGAGACAGCAAGGTTAAGCTCTGCTCTTTGTTTCACACTCCTTCAGCTGTACCTATTTGGTTTTGGCTAGACCATCTCTTTACGCGGTTCAAGGCACATTGCATTACACGTGTGGGTTCTGGCATGGGTTCTTTTGGTGGCAGCGAACGGATGACTTTATGGTCTTACAGCAAGGCATGATGGAAGGCCGCATCTGGCAGCGGGTCACAAAATGAGCATGGAATGAGTAATGAGGGTGGCCCTTGCTTGTGTGATATGGGTCTACCATCTCTCACGCCTCGTAGGAAGAATATCGCAGAATGTTTCACCTGCAAGCTTGCATTATCAAGTGCAAATCCAATATATACATATCTCCTTACGGTCGTCTCCGTTTGATAACGCCAGCGCTTAGCCATTGACTTACTGGTTGGATCCACTCCATGCGTTTCGAGTCTTCTCTACCACCATTCCTCAAGGGCACGACATGAAAACAATTGAATTAAAATTAGACATGGCAGGGAATGTGATGCTAGTTCCTGGCTTCCCGCCCGATAAGCGCTTAAATACCCTGTTCTGTGGTCCATTTCGTTCGTTTCGGTGGCTTGTTTCTTCGAATTCTTTAAATCCCAAAAAGTAACCAAAAGATCGAGCTCATTTCGCCTTTGATCTCTTGAACACATAATAGTTGAACTCACAATATCACATATTACATCTCAATAATTTAATTCCATATTTGCTTGGAGCTGAATTGGCAGCGACTAGGGCACTGCGGGGTGCCAATCATCAGCGCTTACGGGTGATCCCTACCCTACCCACTATCCACTTAGCAGACATCAGCACTGTACAAATGAGGCGGAGCAGCTCCACCAACACCACTCCGATATAGCCGCTCATTCTCCTATCCTTCGATTTCATTCATTTTGTTTCCTTCATATTTTCTCACTCCATAACCTACACATCCAACTCTTCCATCGGCAGTACTCTAGATACGAGTCCAGCATGTCAGGTTACGGGCAACCAAGCCCTCCGCCGCAGGGCAATTACTACCCGCGTAAGCAAATGTTTACGCACAGGACTATCGTAGGACCAAAGCTCATGGAATCTCAGCTCCCCCAGAAAAGACTACATATCCACCTCCACCAGGTAAGTTCTCGGCTCATCATGACAGGACCGCTTTCGCGACCCCCATACTGACAATATTAGCAGACCAGCAACAACAACAACAGTTCGCCCCTCCGCCCCAACAATTCTACCCTCCCCCTCCGGCCTCAAACACCCCCGCGCAGAACTACCCTCCCCCACCCCAGCAACAACAGCAATTCAACGACCAGCAGCGCGCTTCCTACCATGCACCCGGCGCACCGCCAGCACAGCAGTCTCCACAGTACGCACAAGGGCCTCCGGTCGGAGGAAGTGCTGGAGGACAACTCGGATATGGCGGGGCGCCGGCGCCGACGCCGTCCCCGCAGCCTGTTGTGAATTTGAACGCGGCAGGGCAGATGCCCGGTGGAGCGCCAGGCCAAGTACATTTTATGGGGGCGTCGAGCACGTCGGCGGATGATGTGGGGACATTTAATGGAGGGAGCTATCGCATCAGTCATAGGGATACGAATTCGATTATAACGATACAGTTGGCAGTTGGATGTCCGCTTGTTGCGAAGCCAGGCACGTATAACCCTATCCTTATAGGGCTCACGAGTTTTGAGGGATAATATGGGTTCGCGTGCTGACTATTTGAGCTTAAAAAATCTAGGTGTCATGATTGCTATGTCTCCCACTATCACACTTAAGGGAAATATCAAGTTTAGCATGAAGAAAATGCTTGTAGGCGGCGAAATGGCCCACTCGACCTACACTGGCCCTGGAGAATTACTGCTAGCTCCTGCTTCTATCGGCGATCTAACTGCTATTCAACTCACCGGCCGCGAACAGTGGAGTGTAGGCAAAGACGCCTTCCTCGCCGCGACACAGGGTATCGTGAAGGAATACAAGAGCCAGGGATTAGGAAAGGCAATGTTCTCCGGTGAGGGTCTGTTCGTGTATAAAATCTCCGGACAAGGCTTGCTGTGGGTTACTAGTTTTGGTGCCATTATCCGGAAAGACGTAAGTTCTTCCGTTTACGCTCTACATTTATAGACAGATCGTTGTTGTGATTGTGGTTGTGATGATTCAGCGGGCTGACAATTTCATGCCCCCAGCTCCAAGAAAACGAAAAATACATCATCGACAATGGGCATCTCGTCGCCTGGAACTGCAAATACGTCCTAGAGCGCGTCGCCAGCGGCGGTATCATCTCCAATTTCTCCTCTGGCGAGGGTCTGGTTTGCAAGTTCACAGGTACATATTAAACCCCCCACCCTACTCCGCTCTAAAAATCCAGTATACTAACATTTTCTCTAGGCCCCGGCACAGTCTTCATGCAAACACGCAATCCGGCAGCTTTCGCGGCGTGGGTTACAGGAACGCAGGCTACAGCGATGTAAATCTCTGATGAGCTGCTGTTTGATGCTACTGCTCATATCCATATGACTTGGTCTTGGGAGGAGGAAACACTCTTTTCTTTTTCCTATTACTTCCTTGTAAGACTGTTAGGCGCCGTGATACTCCAGCAAGACGAGCTTTGAATGGAGTGGTGGCGATGAGCATGTTTGGACATTCTACTCGATGATATCTGGTCGCAGTTCTTGTGGATGGGCGGGTATGTTTTCTTGCCAGTAAGGGAGCGTGGAGTAAGATTGGGGTTGGGTTGTTGTCAGATTGAAATTATGGGTTCTAGTGCTACGGATAGTCCTTAGGATGGATAGGCGGGTTGGATACCTTTGGTTAAAGCTATTTCCCCCCCTTTTCGTGTTGAAAATATGTAGTGTGGGTTCAGTATCCTAAGAGGGCCAACCAACATGTGGTCTTATTTACCCGCTTGCAGTATTCGTACTAACTACAAAGATCTGAACGGAAGCGGAAGGTGGTGCCGGAGTAATCAGTCATGGTTGTAGGGGTGTGAGAGCCGAGAGGGTGCTAGAGGACGAAGTTAGTAGGTGGATAGGTTAATTACTGGAGTGCCAACCTTCTATCGGTGCGACCCTGTCTTATTGAGGGCAAGACATTAGCTTCTCTACCGTCAGCCTTGCTACAACATCCAAATTATCTCTCAAGCTTGTAGCCACGGCGACCAAATCTTCCTCGCCTTCCTGCCGACCCCACTATCGGACGACATTAGAGTTAGCTGGGCGTGGAGTGTAGGGAATGAGAAATGGCATCGCTATGATCCCACTTTGAAATCAACTATTTACGGGTCCTAGGCGTTGAGTGGGCTTCATGACGGCGACTTGGAATGGAATGCAACATATGACGGCGTTCGACCATCTATTGGCGTTTTCTTGCCTTCTCAACATTAGTTTTGAAAGCCTTCACGTTAGTGATATGAACGGAGGGTAGGTTTAAATTGAAATGGTATGTTCGATGCGGAAATCGGTTGCAAGTGATATCAATTGGTTATTGAATACATATGGTATTGTGCTTATATGACAGGGCTCCTTGGGAAAGAATGCATGCTATCAGAAACTCCAAAATAACAGAAATGAAATCAAGACCTAAGAAAACGTAAGAGATGAGCGAAGAGGGCTTCTGCACCGGACCTTGCACCCTAAATCCATTTGAACCGGCGACTAATGAGGAGGAGCGACAGGAGTGCAGAAATTCGCATCAACACTCTTACAAGTGCTCTCATCGACCTGCCACTCTCCATCATTAACAGTTGCGGTAGTGAGATCGCAATCCTGCGACCAAACAGTATCGCCCCACCAAAACATCTGCAAACAGCTCGGCGGATCAAGCTTCTCCCTCTCCCGAATCGTGTCATCGCCGTGGCCGCAGACCGTGACAGCCGAGGGTTGTCCATGCGGGTCTTTCTTCCACAGTTGGTCACCATTGGTGCGCCACCAGTAGTAGTCGGTTCCAGAATAGTGGGCTGTATCGTGACAAGTGCTCAGCCAGGCGTCGATGACGCTGACACCGATGGCTACTTTGGCCCCAAAGGCCTCTGGTACGCCATCGCTTACCCAGCCATCTGTGCGGAGTCCTACGGCGGCATGGAGCCCATTGAACATGTCCCACCAGGTGTCCCACGCCTGGTGCTGGTCCTCTGGGCAGTAGAAGTCTTGAGGTGTCGGGATAATACTACAGCCCTTCATGGCCCAGTAACGAAGGAGGTTTTGGCCGAAATTGGACATGTTGTCGATAGAAGCAATAGCGCATGTGCTGTCGACGCTGGAATCGCACGTGCCATTGGTTGCGAAAATGTGATAATTTCCATGTCCGATGGTCAGCGCCAGGTCCACTTGATCTAGAAAATCCGATTCCACCTTCTCGTATATCACAGGGGTGGCGCCTTCGGCCGATTGAGAGTCCACAAAATTCAACGGACGGAATCCAGGGTTGAACCAGTTGAACGGCCAGCTGTTTTCAAAACCCGCCCAGAAGGTGAGCTGGCTCATGAACTTGTTTGAATCGTCTCTGAACGATCCTGATGCAAAGTTGTTTTGCTGAATGTATCGCCCCACACGAATCAGATCCGATCCAACATCATCTGCAATCCCTCCAAGGATGTCGTCGAAGAACGAACGTCGGGCCAAGTTTCCGTTGGCTTGAGTGGTGTTGTAGGGGGGTAGTGCGGCAGGGCATGCGGGGTCGGGAATCAATTTGGGAAGCTCTTCTGGGAGGCCTTCAGCAGCCGCGATATAGCCCACAAGGCGAGAATTTGTGACATTCTGGTCTTGGTCTGGCTGGGCAAGCCAATATCGCCAAGCTGGTTGAAGAAACTCTCCGGCGTCATAGTAACACAAAGAAATGTCTTCCACGGTAGCGTTCATCCTCACGTCTGACAATTGTGCAGCGATATTGGTGAGAGCCTGATCCTTGGATATTGTTCGCAATGTGTTCGAGGACTTCGTTGCCGGACGCCATCTGTGCGAAACCGAGCGAATTGTTCCGTCAGATCCCACCCTGAATGAAGCTTTCGTGCCAAGGCCGCAGACGGGGAATTGGAAATCTTGGTGCGTGATATTGCGTTGGACCAGCACTTCGGTGAGGTAGGTTAGTGTCTCGGAAGCCGTTCCATTGCGACCTTTGCTAGAGCCGGATAAAGACTGGCCCGGGACCTGAACAAGTATGGTATCGTCCTCTGGGAAAATTCTTCCATCGTTGAGGTATTTGCTTATTGTGTCATTAGCAGGTCTCGCTGGTTTGGCTCCTGTTAAGCTTGACAGCCTTGGGTACACAGCGGTTTCACCTGAAAGCTTGTTGTAATGAGCAGTAAGGCGCGAGCCATCGTAATAGAAGACGCCCTGTTCGTTTTCGAGGTTACGCAAACTCGATCCTGGGGCTGCTGCAGCTGCCAGGCCTTGGAGTAGGTCGTTTGGGAAAGGGGTGATCTCGCCAAGGGTAAGATATGGAAGCTCTTCCGGAAGGTCTTGCGGAGGTTGAGGGCAGTGATCAGGGCAATGGCATCCCTTCGGGGGTTCGCAAGGGTGTGGGTGCGGGTGATAACATGGATCTTCATGGTGATTGTTATGATCGCATGAGTCGCCGCAGTCTTCCTGGTGTGGGGCAGGATGGGCCACCACTGTCAGGGCGAATAGAAGGGTTGAAAAAATGGAGGAGACTTTCATATTGAGGAGGTAGGTAAAGCGCGAGATTATTTGGAAATATGTTTCGAAAAGCAAAATGCACAATCCTTATCGACAAGAGCAAGGAACAGTTCAAGTCAGAAGAGGATTGCAAAGCTAGCTCGAATCTGATACACAAAGGAGTAAGGAATGTCTCCTTATATACATCTTCTTATTTGCAAAACTTTTGCATTTTGGCGGGTGCACTCGAAAATAGATAATGGTTGAGACACATGACAGATGAAGACCAGCACAGCTCTTCAGAAACCAGCCACAGCTAACGGCTTTTGCTGAAATATTTTTGTCTGTGACCTCCCACACACGACTGTAGACTTCTGAATGGTAGATACAATAGTCAATACGAGTCTCGAAGTTCTATCGCAGCCATCCCAAGAGCCTTGGATTCTTGGATAAATCAGATCATAAGGTGACGGGACTTGGCTGGCGGCTGGGGCTCCTGACAGCTGTCTCGCGAGAGTGCAAATTGCATAGCCATTTACCTTAAGTAGCTCAGGTAAGCGACCAGTTTTGGTTTCAAAATGGTTGTAAGTCATCGATGAATGAAACTTGCACAAAATAAAACCAAAGAGAAGCCACTCGCAAACGTTCAAGTAGCCAAGGAGAGTGCTTGATATCTAAGCCACGGCCAAGGTCGACTTAAATAGCATGCTGCTATGCGGCTGAAGCGAGACAGATGTGGAGAGAGATCATGGTGCTAGAAACACGGGAACTCAAGTGTGGGGTGATGAAGTGTTACACGAAGTCGAACAGCACACTGCTGGATAGAACTAAACGAAACATGGCTGAACAAGTTGAACATGAAGAGAAATCGAGTGTCGTCTTCTGCAGCTGAAGTAGCCAAGGAGGCTGTGTAGGAAATGGCGTCCTCACATTGGTCACCAGATGCGGTTTTCGCTAAAGGACAAGGCAGCCACAAGATAATGTTGGCATTATAGACACAAATAGCAGCGGCGAGTCCAGATCAAGTTTCTGGTTCAGAGCATCAGTGTAGATGATGGAAATGGAGGAAGTGTTAGTTGATGGAGGCTGCGGCGCGGAACTTTCCTCGACGCCAAGCTAGCTTTTCCTATTTTGGGAAATCACGTGAAGCCTTTACTTTCACCATATCCCGCATTATCTCAGTTGACCCAGCCCCTCTGTGAGGAATTGGCGCCTGATTAGTGTGCAGCCCGGTGTGCAGCCCGGTGTGCAGCCCGGTGTGCAGCCCGGTTCCATATTCCATCTGAAGTTATGCAAGCACGTGCAGGCCGCAGGCGAATTCCTCCCAGGGGGTCTGAGGGGAAATGGTCCTGCTTTGCAGCTTCATAAGCAGAATATTGTCGTGCTTTTAAGTTAGAACTTCCCTACTGAAGTTAGATCTTTCTAAAACTTAGAGAGCTGTTTCCTCTTTCTAAAAAGAAGTAGCTCTCTAATTTCTAAAAAGATTTAAGAGGTAGTAAGGAAATGCGACTATAAAAGAGTAGATAGTATACGTTTTAAAAATCTTTAGTATTTACTTGGCGCTGTTTATCTCCCCCTAATAGATATCTTAGAGTTATAAAAACCGAAGAATAGGATATAGAGGTGTCTTAGGAATTAGATGCATTAACAACTAAGATAATAGCTGCTAGATTGGCTATATTATAGCTTACTGAAAGCAAGTTACTTTTTTAAATGGTGTCAGGTGACAAACAACGAGACAGTATATAGATTACCCTGGAAGCTCTGCGAGCGGCATGCGAAGCGCAGCCAAGGCCTACGGAGCGTCACGTGCTTCGCTTAGGGCCACAGTTGTATTCCCAGAACCCCCCCGAATCCTAGAGTTCCTCAGGGATTCGTCTCTATATCTATTAATACAACCCTATTACCTGCAATTGAGCTCCCTACCGTGCCCAACCTGACAAATGGTATATATTTGTACTAGATGTACGCCCATTTCATCTCAGCCGCTTTACAGAAGAAACTTTTGGCATACGCGATGTTCTGGTCACGTTCTAAGTTGTGCAAACCGCCACCCGTTAAAAGTTTCCTCTGCAAAGCGGCTGAGTCTGAGATAAATACCGCAGGACTGCATCTCACTCGGAACATCAACACCAGTATTGATGACAGACGACGAACAATCTTGATTTATAACATCCTAAAACCGTAGAAAGCCTAAAGACTGCCATGGACATGTGCCGCTCCATTGATCGTCTTTGTAGGCTTATACGTACATTCTTAGCGCTTAGCACGACTTCTAGTGTCATCGGACCAACAACGATTCTTTGAATCCAAACGCTTTTATATATTAGCAAGCTCGTCTATCTTGTTAATATGATCTGGACTCATGTCTCATCGGGACTCTTTTTATGTAGATTTTCTTTCCAGGCAAGGCTGACATCAGAATGTTTCCCAATTCGATACTTATGTAGGCGGAGCTCTACAGTTGACGTGAGGATGCTATACTGGAGATACATGTACAACTATCTCCAGGTACAGTTCGAGAACTAGTCTAACGCCGACTTTACTCTCAACTTTATCGGCTTTCCACCGCTAGCCCGCTGCCATGGCATCCACTAGCTCCATCCGATCACTCTCCTCTCCAACCTGCGACGTCAAGGTCCTGGAACCCGGCACCGAGCTTCATATTATCATATCGCGATGGTCTGACAGTGTTGTCTCCTTACTAACAGCAGTTGCGACTCCTCCGACCGAAGACGACATCAAAGCAACAATCCGCTTCGCTTCATCGAGAGGACACCGCATTGTGCCTGGTAATGACAGCCACGCATCTTTCGTCCCCATCGACGGTTAAACAGTGTGTCTAGACATGAAAAATTTCTGCAATGTCAGCGTAGATAAGTCCAGCAGTTCCGTCACCATCGCCGCCGGAGCTCTCTCGGGAGATGTACTAGCCGCTCTGCGGCGGAAAGCTACTCTACACGTTGGTATCGTACCCTATATCCAATTATCTCAACCCAAAGACTAACACAAGCTCACAGTGGCCCCGAACTCCAGCACCGTCGGTATTATCGGCGCCTTCCTCGACGGCGGCTCCGGCGGTTTCAACGATGTTACTGGCTTCGCAATCGATCAAGTCCTCTCAATCTGCCTCATAACTGCCACTGGCTAGGCTCTAACGCTAACGGCCACCTCCACCGGTCCCTCGGCCACCCACTTCAACGCCCTTTGTGCCGCCGGCCACGGCCTCAGCGTCATCATCTCCCTAACTCTCCGTGCCTTCCCAATTGCAAGTCTCCGCAGCACAGACTCCAAAGTCTGGGTCCGCAAACGCATTTCCCCGCCCCCGGCTATCGACATCGCGGCCCGGCTGTACACGTCCCTACTCCCACCCCCGGCGCCCCTCGTTCCCGTCCTCGGCTTCATGCGCACCTTCACCCTGTTCGCCCGCCCTGGACACGCCTATGATCATGCTCATCCTCTCGTACTGCGGGCCTGCCAAGGATGCTGAAAATGCGGCTGCGGCGGCTCTAGCGCCAGATATTGTGGTGAAAGCTATTATGGCCGAAACGGTGTTTGGCCGCTGGAGCGTATGAACGATAACGCTGCGGCGTTTAATGGACACTGCGGGTTTAAAGAGGATAATGAATTCTTTGGTTGCGGGAAGAGAGGCTTGTTTGTACAGACTACGTCGTGTTACGAGCATGCTGAGACCAGATTGGCGGCGGAGGGGTTTGGGAGGGATATGATGGGGTTGGTGAGAGAGGCTGATACGGAACGCAGTGTGCAGAAGATGTCGTTAGCGTATAATACGCTTTTTGGACAGGATATGGGGGAGGCGTATAGTACGGAGGTGATGGAGGAGTTGAAAAGTGTGAAAGGGGTTTGGGGCCCCAAGCGTGAGTTTTGGAGTCCGGCTGTTGATGAGGGATTTCAATCTAAAGGACCGGATAGGGGATATGTGTAGATGGGAGAGTACCGGAAAGGGCTACACGAAGGTAGTATCCAGGATCTGAAAGAGATGTTGGGCAGGAGTCGAGGCATAAAAGGAAATTGGGAAGTATTCGTTACCTGAAGACACACTTGCTACAAAGTCGCCACCCCCATAAGATTCAATCGCGCACATCGAGCTCACCGCCTCTTTGCCTCCCAATCCTTAGCATAGAGCCGTAGCTAGGAAGGGGGAGCGTTGTGAAGACCCACAGAACCCTACCCAGCTCGCGGGGCAGGAAAATAGTGACACAAAACTGGTTACCTTCTTGGGTGCGAAATCGTGCATCGAAACTTAGACCAGCAAAATCAGGCCCCTCATGTACAGGGGAAATTGCTTTAAGGACTTCTAAAGGCCTTGGGCGCATAGTAAACAGCATGCTCCTAAGTTGACAAGGCTAGCCTCGACGTCCTACGCCCCAAGTCACAAGAGACGTAGTTCGGTCTGCCACTCAGGAGTTTTTTTCCCGTCCTGCGAGCCCGGGTACCTACCATACGCGAACCAGGAAACAACAAACTTGCCCAGGTGAACATCCCAGGGCCTGCACGCATCGAAAGGGGTTTTCCAACTTTCCACCACCTGGCCAGACACTAAATTTTGTTTGTAGAGTATGCTGACTTTGAGCTGTCACGAATAAACGGTCGCCGAAATTTCATACAGCAATATCTCGATTCGGGACAAAGACGAAGCTTCTACCTCTAAAAATACACTGATACACTGAGATACAATACACTACACTTACAACTCCCCTTATGATGTACTCTTCGCAAGCTCATTCTATGCTGCAATAGTCGGTCCCCCCTTCACCATAATCCCTGCTATCGTCTCCAAGCCCAGTACACTTGAAGAATTGCTCGCGCTTCCGCCAGCACTCACCCACCAAGCACTCAAATTCACGCCAGTAATGTTCTCAAACGCGGCCAGGGAGCTGGCGGGGTTGTTCAATGCGGAGAATAGGCTCTGCGCTACGCTCGTAGACCTACCTTGTTCGAGGCTGATTTGCCCTGTGATGAGGCGCTCGCCCATGGTAATGTTGTGAATGACTTTTGCAGTGAGGTCTCAGCCTAAGTCGGATTGAGCGCAGGCGATCGGGCCGTCGGAAACGGGTGAATCGAATCCTGTGAGTTGGTTCTCGGAGGCTGTGATGAGGGAGAGGAGGTTCGAGCCGGCTTTTGTGGAAATTGTCCGGAGGATGGGCCGGTTGAGGGAGCGTGGGGTTGGAAAGACGGAGTTAAGACGGAGGTGGCGGAATTGGCGGAGAGGGAGGGGGCGGGAGGACATAATAGCTTGGGATTGATCGATGGGACTGGAAGTATGGAAGAGGGATAGGAGATGGATGGAGATGGATATGGATATGGTGATGAGGGAGTAAGTGGAAATGGGACAGTCTATACTGTACGTTAAGTAAGAGTGATGTAAATTTCTTGTACCATGCGCGCAGACTGGAATCCGGAATCATTATATCTGTATACCTACAGCAGTGACCCACAGAAGCTGTTTTCAGCATTACTTTATCCCACAACGAATATGTGGGTGTCCATGACGATGAAGGTCTTTGGAGGGGAAGGGGAAACTTTCAGGAACTAGAGCCAGAACGGTACCATTGCCGAGGCTGCATCTCCCTGGCGCCAGCATTGGAGCTCCTGTCTTACCTGCACCATGTTGTTATTCGTATTCGTTCACCATGGAGATAATGGCAGAGATAAATTGGACTGGGGAGAAGTCCGCCCATATTTGGCCGTAAATGGCATGTCCAATTCGCTGTCTCTGTACCACATTACGCGCGTACCGAATTGAGCAAGCATCATCATGCTTTCCGGAGTTATGGGCAGTAATTCCGAATCAATAGAGCACCAGAAATACAAATTCTTTCTCTATCCTCCTTTCACTATCATGAACACACTCCAAACCATTTCACTTAGACTTTAAATATCTCAATTAAATACCCCAAACACCAGAAATGACTGCTCCTCCACCACCAGTTCCCAAATCTCTTCTGGCCAGACACCGCCTCCTTGCCCCCACCGCTGCCGTAAAAGTCTCCCCAATATGCCTCGGCGCCATGAACTTTGGCGATTCCTGGAAGAGCATTCTCGGTGAATGCAGCAAAGACACAGCGTTTGAGATGCTCGACTACTTCTACTCGCAGGGTGGTAACTTCATTGACACGGCGGTGAACTACCAGTACAACGAGTCTGAGCAGTGGATCGGGGAGTGGATGGAAACGCGGGGCCGGCGGGATGAGATGGTAGTTGCAACCAAGTATACGGGCAGTTATATGGCCCAATTTGGGGATAAGGTGCTGCAGCAGAACTATGGCGGAAATTCGGCGAAGAATATGCGCCTCAGTATTGAGAGGAGCTTGAAGAGTCTTAGAACCGATTATATTGATTTAGTAAGTCTTTCTCCCTTTCCTCACTCTTTTGTGTAAGGGGGAGATAGATGTGTGGTAGGTTGAACGCGTACTAATCACTTGGTTTTGCCAGTACTACGTGCACGTCTGGGACTACACAACCTCAATTCCCGAACTCATGACCTCGCTGAACCACCTCGTCGCCAGCGGCAAGGTCCTCTACCTCGGCGTCTCCGACACGCCAGCCTGGGTCGTCGTCAAATGCAACGACTACGCCCGCCAGCACGGCCTGCGTCCATTTTCCGTCTATCAAGGCCGCTGGTCCGCCGCAGAGCGCGATTTTGAGCGCGATATCCTTCCCATGTGCATTGACCAGGGTATGGGCCTGGCTCCCTGGGGCGCGCTCGGTGGTGGCTACTTCAAGCCAAAAGAACAGATCGGAAAAGATGGCGGGAGGAATCTGCCCGGCGTGAAGACTGGAAAGGAGGAGATGGTTACGGAGGTATTGCAGAAGATTGCGGAGAGGAAGGGAACGCTGATTACTAGTGTTGCTTTGGCCTATGTTATGCACAAGGCACCTTATGTGTTCCCTATCTGCGGTGGGAGGAAGGCCGAGCATCTGAAAGGGAATATTGAGGCGCTGGGATTGGTGCTGACCAAGGAGGATATCGCCGAGATTGAGACTGGTTATGCGTTCGAGATTGGCTTCCCACAGAATATGTTGGCTGGCAAGAACAAAATGATTCAGGGACCGGAGGATGTGGTCTTCAATACGCGGATGGGCTTCTTCGATTATGTCAAGTGCCCTCAGCCGATTCCTCCTCATCAAGGCCCTTTGGATGCGATGTAGGCCATGACCCACCTTTTAGAGAAATGTAGAGAAACCTTGATTACTTCGATTTTGAATACAATCAAAAGATTTAGGACGGTCTCAGTGTAGGAATTCCGTTTCTGTCTATGTTTTAGTAATCGTGAGATTGAAATCTGCCAACCAAATCTTCTGTCAGTTTAATTAGACTCCATGGATTAAGTGCTCCAATTTATTCAATCAAATCTCTCCACCAGAGCAGCTGGTTTATTCTCAAGTACCTTATCAATCTCCTCCATAACCTCCGCTGTCAACTTTGGCAGCAAATCCAGCGCCCTAACACTCATAAACACCTGCTCCGGCCTCGATGCCCCCGTAATCGCGCTCGACACATTCGGATTCTTCAGAACCCACGCCAGCGCCAGCGCCGCTTGGTCCGTTCCCAACTTCTCCGCGACCGGCTACCTCGCACATCAGCCTCATTACCCCTCATCAAAACGCTACAGTCGCAAAAGAAAAAAAAAGAAAAGAAAAGAAAAGAAAAGAAAAGAAAAGAAAAGAAAAGAAAAGAAAAGACTAACATACCTTCAACCTCTTCACAACCTCCATCTCCCTCCTCCACTCTACCCCTTTCGTCCGCTCTCTCACTCCAACAACCCACTCATCCCCACTTTTTCCCAACCGACTATCCTCCGGAACCCCCTCGACATACTTACCCGTTAGAATCCCCGCCTTCAACGGACTATAACTCGTAATCCCCAACCCATGTTCCCTATACAACCCCACATAATCCCTCTCCACTCTCTCCCTTACTAACATATTATACTGTGGCTGCTCCATCAGCGGGCCGATCAAGCCTAACCTATCTGCAACGCGCCACGCGGTTTCGATCTCCGAGGCTAGCCATTCTGATGTGCCCCAGTAGAAGGCTTGGCCAGAGTTGATGACGTGGTTGAAGGCGCGGACGGTTTCCTCGATGGGGGTGGAGCGGTCCGGGCGGTGGGCGTAGATGAGGTCGACGTAAGTTAGGCCGAGGCGGGAGAGGGAGGCCGCGACGCCTTCGATTATGTGCTTGCGACTTAGGCCGGTATTATTTACGGGGTTGTTGCCGTTAGCTTGGCCCCAGTATATCTGCGGGCTGATTAGGAGTGGAGGAGGTATTGTGGATGGAGCAGAGCTGGAAAGGGAGGTTGTTCTTTCATTATTTTAAGGATTTGTTGATGGGCTTAAACGAGATTGGGCTAGTGAGCAGTTAAGAGGAAGAGATTCGAGCAAGATGGAGATTAAAAATAGACCTCAATGAAAAGTTCTTCACCTTTGTCGAAACTACAATATCGTTTCTCTTCCATCCAAACCTCTTAATAGCCTTCCCAATCACTCTTTCACTGTCCCCACCTGAATACTCCTCCGCGCAGTCGAAGAAGTTGATACCAGAATCATAAGCCGCTTTCAAACAAGCATGCGCATAATCTATCCGAAAATCCATCGTCAGTTGGAAATGATCAGCTGATCACCTAAAAAGACTTGGTATTACTTGACGTTGAGATTGAGAATCGAGGAACACGAGAGACAAAAAGGTTTACCATCATCGACATGTCCACCATACGTTAGCCATCCACCGAGAGATATCGCGGATACCTGCAACCCAGAGCGGCCGAGGAAGCGGTATTGCATTTTTGGAAGGTCTTCTGGGATGGGCGTCATGTTCACAGTTATATCTTGACAATGAAAGGCTCTAGACCTTAAAACCCAACGGAAAAATAACAAATGTCTGTGATAGAAATCTTACAGCAAGAAAGGAACGGAAGAGAAGTACTTGAGTACGAAGTACAGCAGTGGTGTGAGGGAGAAGGTGCTCTATTTTGCTCCGGAATATATTGTCTCATGATGGTGGCGGGGACCTGCAGGGTGTGCGGTAATTAGCCTGAAAATAGGGATCTAAGTGTGCGGATAGAAGCCCCGAAACGGAAGAACAAGCGACCATCACAGTGACTGAAAGATATATGTTGTGGGTTGGCAAGACATATTTTTAATCAAGAAAATGTTCAAACTAAATAATTGGATGTGGCGTGACTGGCATGAAATTATGGCTGAGGATATGAACGATCCATTAAGCGCGATATGGGAAAGTAGACTCTATGGTCCTGCCTATCTGCAACGAGAGAATCCAATATCAACAACTGCAAATCGACTAGAAGATAAGGAGTAGGTAGGAAGAGTAGCACGCTGACTTTGAAGGTCGATAGGTTTCAAAACGAATAGATTTATAGAGATTGAGTGATGACTGAATGAATTCAAAGCAGAAGTAATGGAAAAGAGAAGTGTTCTAGCAGGAACACTAATCATTGTTGTGATCCTTCATGCAGTACCGAATCGGATCTTGACCACAGGGTAACCCCGAAGCACTGAAAGCCAAAGGAGTTCAAATACAACATACGTGGAAGTAATGATGTGGGAAATGTCCATAATAGAGTGCTGTGTAATGGGTACCACATCGTCCATTTCTGCTTTAATTATTAGCTACACATCGATAACGCTGCCACAATTTTCTCTCCTCAGTCAAACGTGATTTTTGTGCCTTTCGATTCCACAATCGCGCCAGTTGCTCTCTTCGCATTTGAAAGAGCTGCTCCGGGTTTGATGGTTCGCGCATCAATCTTGCGAAAATTCCTGTCATGAAATTTTGAACCTTGTTTTCCTTCACTTCTGGCATTAGGAAATCTTGAGGGCCCATCTCGTTCCGCCGCCTCTCCTATATCGCCATCGGCATCGGCATCGGCATCGCGATGGCTGTTCCGTACCTTGTCTGTTCCTTCATTTCCAAAACGCTTCTTGTACCGTGACGTTGCGTCTTCGGCGAACTCACAGCGAAGAGCGCGGCCTCTGAGTCTGTTGACGAACCATTTCCTCTTCTTTATCTCCTTCACCTTCGTCATTTCGGTGGCTATAGATCTTTTCGGCGCTCCATCCTCATCCTCATCCTCATAATTGTCGCTTTCGTCTTCACTTTGGTCTGAGGACTTGTAAATCCAGCCTACAACCGCCGCCTTCGCGGCCTCCAGGCTCGCAAACGTGACCCACGCAAAACCCTTGCACTTGCCAGTGTCTTCAAAAGTAGCCATGTGTATATCATCAATCTCGCCACATTGAGCATAATGATGGTTCAGGTCTTCCTTCGTAACATCGAAGCCTAGATTGCCGACGAATACCCGCTTGTTCGGTAGCTTGCCTCCACGTGAAACAATTGGCTCCTTGCCATTATCTGCTCCAGCTTCTTTCTCAGGGCGACCTTCAAAACTTTTCGCATTCTTGATCAGCAACCGCCGTCCTCCCATTAAAGTCTCGCTTAAAGCTATAGCAGCTTCTAGCGCTCGATACGTTGATACGTCCACGTACGCAAATCCTCTGTTTTGTGGTTTAATCACCTGTTGCGAATTGGTAGACTTGTTCGGTGGAGGCATGTGTACTCGAGTGATTTCGTTATTGGTAATATCGGTGTGTTCGGTGAGAAAGGTACGAAGGATGGCTTTTGTGGCAGACCAGGGTAGATTTCCAATCCATACACCAAATTCAGAGCGTTTCGCGGGTTTTGATTCATCTTCTGACACTGCTACCATAGAGTTGTCTTCAATTGAAGACCCGTCCTGAGCAGTGGCTGTAGGTTTGCCCTTTTTGGCTCTTCTCAGTGCTTTCTTCGAAGGTGGTTCCGGGAGATTAACATCTATTTCAATCTCATCGGCCAAGACAGAGACTCTCTTGCGCTTTTTTGATGGAGGCTCGGGAGACGGCAAGCTGGATGTAGCATTGTTCAATTGTTCGAAGGCAATCTTGGATTCTTTCTTAATCTTTGGATATTTCGTCTTTTTTTCAGAGCTCTTGTGCTTTTTTAACGTCTCGACAACTGTCTCTGAGACCGCCATAACGAGCTGAATTTGATGGGTGAAGAGAGGCAGACGGAGAACTTTTTTGTTCGTTGAATTCGTTACCGAGATTTACCCGGCGATACTCTCACAAAATTACCGGCTTCAACTTCAACGCGGCATCGGTACGTTCATCGAGGCTGCATTATGGAGCCCAACTAGATTTCACTACGCATTTTCTGCTTTCTGGACATTTCGCTCCACGTTACATGATTCTTCACTTTACGCCATTGCATCGCGCCCACGAATCCGTATTTCCGAGCCTATGAAATCAGCTCGCAGTAACGCCCGTTGAGATCGCGGTCGAGTGTACATCACATAGCGTCGGTCGCACGCCAAAATGGAGAAAGACACGTTATTAGGGTCCGATGATGATTCGCGAACAGCTTCACTTGGGAAAAAGCGCCAATGCGAACAGTCTGAACGGGAAGCGCCTGGAGAAGACACTTCCCAAAAGATCGACAGCTCTCCCGATTCCAGGGCAAAAAGAATGAGAACGAACGACAATTACCCTTCTCCGGCAGTTGCTCTTCATCCTCTATACCTCAACGAAGGACAATCCATAAGCGAAGGGCCAGAATCTGTCCAAGACAAAAACGTGGATGAATATCACGTCTTTTCAAACAATCCCACACGAGCGCCGAGGGAAGTAAACTCTCAGGACCGTCCTGGGGATGATATACAAGGTCTTGGCTTATTCGCACATGACAAAAGAGATTCTGAGGCACTGGGCTCGCAGTTCACTAGCAATTGTCATGACTCGGCTCCCTGGCATACCGTGGATTATATTCGTCTGACTACCCCGGAAGACTCGGCCTTAAGCGATTCGATGCTAATCAATACTACAAGCCATTCCACGAAGTCTAGTCCCGTCTTAGGTCCACGGAAGAATCGAGATGGAACCGGAATTATGGTTATCCAACTTTCCAAGGAGGAGTGCAAGACAATCTCTCGCCATGAGTTGGAAATGGCAGAACATATTTTGAAGCGCAAAGTCACGAACCAATTACCCAGTACTGCTAAGCTACTCGTCGGGTTTGATGTTCCGCTGGAGATTGGCAAGATTAAGAAAAAGGCTCCGCTTAGAGCCGCGAGAATGGGCTTAGAAGTACATGTTGCAAAGTTTGGTTGGGATGGACTTGTGGGTTATTATTACAGAAACACAGATGGTCCTCATTCGAGCCGACATAGGTGTAATGCGCTGCTGTATTACGACAGCGAGACAAAGTTAGATGCGGCAGCCATTCATCTGCAAGCTAGTCGTGTTGCTTTTGGTCCGCATACTGCTACCGTTGAAGTAGAGAGGCCTCCTCTGAACTTCGACACCACAGATTGGGTAAATACAAGTTCTCTACGTGGGCGATACGGACGGGCTAGAGTTAAGGCGGTATGTAACTCTCTAAAATACGGGGAATTGCAGCGAGAGGATTACGAACCATTATGCTCCACGCAACATCTCGAAGAATCTATCTTAGACGGCGATTCTCGGGCAGACCTTGACGAGTCCTCAAGCGAGAACGTTCTTGAGGAGTATGAAGACGGCGAAATCGACTCTTCAAATTCAGTGACAAGAGTCTCTGATGGATACCCATCAACATCTACTGCCGAGAAGAACAATGGTACAGTCCCTTCTACGACTAATCTATTCACGGCTAGTGCAGCTATGCAACCACCAATGACCGTCCGCTATCTCTCTGCTATCGAAAAAGAGCTCCAGGAAAAGTACTGGGGACTCTCACAGCCAAATGACGTTGTACGGTGCATCATTTGTGCTCACGAAGGCCATATGGAACAGACTTGTCCTTCACGGACTTGTAAACATTGCCAGGCCCGCGATGAGCATTTTTCCCATGCATGTCCAATGCAAAGAAGGTGTTTCAGGTGTGGTGAACGAGGGCATGATCAGCAAGGCTGCCGTTCTAAACGAGTACTTTCTGAATCAGAGAGGCTTTTCTGTGAACTCTGCTTGGAACCCGGGCATGTTGACGAGGACTGCTCTTATTTATGGCGAACCTTTGCCCTGGAAAAAATGCTCAACCTGAAAAAGGTTGCCACTCTTCGGCGCGGCTGCTATGAGTGTGGAACTGACCGTCATTGGGGCGATGACTGCGCATATCGACCAAAAAACAGCCCCATCAATGTGGACACGTTCTCCAACAAACAAGCCAGCAAATATCTCATCATGCCTTATGATGCTCAATCTAGTGGGATATCTATTAAAGGATACGCGAGCAATGCTAGCACCGTTAAAGATGTTAACGAGGAAGAGGATTATCTATGGGAGAAGATGCAGCAGTCGGAAAGACAGAAGCGTGTTGAGCCTAATCTTCAACTAGCTAATGATACTATGAGGAGCCCAGCTGAACACAAGCTTAAAAACCAGACAGAGATCAAAGAGGGTAATCAGATGCTCAGCCGATCAAATCAGAAACATGGAGGGGTTCAAAACCCAAAGCAAAGAGGGGCTCAAGAGCCGACTCGTAAGGAGAAGGGAAAAGAGAAGGGAAAAGAGAAGAAACACATGAATATCTCGTTTTCCTCTGATATTCCCATCCTCGGCCAGGCTTCATCCGGAGATCTGGCCTCTCGCATTACTTACATCTCACCGATTGATGTGGCACGACAAAAACACACAGCGGCGAAGGCGGAAAGGGACAATGAGTTACAAAAGGGCAAACAGAACGGGAAGGCGCCGAAATATCCACCGCCACAGACGTCCCTCGGGAACGGCCCGCCACTGTCGTCGAATAGTCATCATCGGCGTTCGAGGTCGCCCCAACCACGGAGCGGTGGGTATAGTAATTATCGAGATCGTGGTGAGCATATCTCAGACAACTTGCGGTCTACATGGCAGCCACCGCTACCCAACGAGGCTCCGCCCCCATGGCAGAGACAAACTCAGCCAGTACCTGCGTCTTATTCCCAACCCCAGCAGCTAAACTGGGATGGCTCACGGCAGCCACAGCTTCCCAACGAGCCTATACACCGTCTCAGACGACAACCTCAAGGACGCAAACAGAAAAGCTCTCAGAAACTAAATCAGCCTCCTCAAACAGCCCCTGAGACTGGCAAAACGCAGAAACGCAAGAGGAAGAGGAATAAGAATACGAATGGCGAGAAACCTTGAAGACATCAAAGTCTAGATTGGGGTTCTGGGCTGCTCTGTTTTCTATCATGTCTTCTGTGTCGGAATCATCAACATTGGCCACCCGCAACGATGCAGAGCGTCGCTTAAACGTTCTCACGAACAGAATATGAGTAGAGGTTTCAATGGGATAACTCGAAAAGCAGTATGAGCCTCAGCAATGCAATATATTACTTGCTGCTGCGTTTTTACCCTCGATTTCCTGGCAATTCTCCGTTCATGCTTGCCAATGGTCATTGACCCAAGTAAGATCCACTTTGCATTTTATTGGCATTTGAGATGCTCTCGGAGAGTTGGCAACTGACAGATGGCATACTCGGGTCACACAACGTCAGTCTGTGCTCTGAATTAAATGGCAACTTAAGTAGCATTAGTTGTACAAGTAGCCTCGCAAGAGGATGGTTCGTGGCTCTTTGTACTCGTAGTGGATTACGAATCACAAAGCGGCGTTCCAGCGGAGGCGTCAAATCCACGATTCCACATCCTCCATGTACCCTGACGGAATAAACTTTATTTAATAACCTATAGCTTGCTCTGAATACGTGGAGGTGATCTCGATGAACAACACTTTGAGCGGTGTAGGCTCAGAAGGATTCAAGGAGCAGTTCCGGTGCGCTGCCCCCGCATCATCACGTGACACTTATATTACTTTGGATATCTTCATCAGCCTCCATTACAAGACGGTCAAATGGGCTGACATTATAAATGCATCGCTCGACAGGCGGCCGGCGTACTCCGTAGGCTTACTTTTGTTTTGCATCATTCTCTCGGCTTCGACAGAACCACACAGGCACTAGCTTTCACCGGATTGTTGAAGCGGCACCTAATGAGCTTTGACCCCTCCGGCTGTTTCGTACGCCGCTGCCTGGCGAGCTCGACCTCATCTACCTCCCCTCTCGCCCTCCCTCACTCCATCACCTTCCCCATCCTCCAAACACTTTCAACATTTTGGAGTTCTCTCTACCGTCGTCGAATCGAGAGTCTTGTAGGTAGTCTCTTTGACGAGTGTGCAAAGCTGATACCCTCTAACACCCTCTACGTCACACAGCCTCTCACGAGTCTGACTCCACCTTCGATATGGCCACCAACGTCCCGGTAACGTTGGATACACTGATCACTATCAAGATCGCGATCCAGGGAAGCAATAGGAAGTTCAAAATTCCTCTGCGGGACCTTGGAGCCCATATTCTTCCCGACAAGGTGCGTAATGCTGAAGAAGATGGCCTCAGAAATATCGCGAGGCTAGGAGGATTGCTTCAAAGCGGTCAAACAATCTTGTTGCAAAGGAAACTAATTTATTCTCGTCATCAATAGCTTCGAACACTTCTCTCTATCCCTTCAAATCAAGAAGTCCTCTTCGAACGCTACTCGGATAGTGCCGGCGCCTACATTACTCTCGACTCTGATAATGCCCAAGTCTACAAGACTTTATTCCGTGCTGCTAAAGCCAAGCTCAAGCTGCGTCTTAGGGCCACCCTAATCAGCCACGAATCAGAGACTTCTTCTGCTGCGGCACCGGCACAGAATCCTGTACCCTCTCTTCTCCCATCCACATCGCGATTCAGCAACTTGAGCACTTTGGCCGTATCTCCTCCCCTCGTACCAACACAGACGACACCGACCATCGCTCGATCATCTCTTGCCCCACGACCTGCCGACATCTACAATTATAATCCGATGACCGTCTCCAATATAGCTATGAGCGAGCCGAACAAGTCTATCATTCCTCCACCGCAGCCCTTAGGAGACAAAGCGGACTCGGATGGAGAGGCTCCCGTGCCTCGACCATTTCCCGCACACAACAGTAAGCCTATTACTTTCTATATATTCAGCAATCATTAAGCTAACATAAAATGCCAAGGCTTCTTTGCTGGTCTCACAGATGTTTCACGTGGCCACGATTTGGCCTTCCGTATGAAGGACCACACTGCTGCAGCAGCAGCATGCTCCTGGGTTGTATATTGCAATAATTGTGACCAGCCTATGGCCAATGAGCACTTCCACTGCAGTATCTGCGACAATGGTGATTACGACCTCTGTTTAGGCTGCGTGGAGTCTGGCACTCACTGCCCTGGCGCTGGCCACTGGATGGTAAAGCGCTTTGTCAAGAATGGCACTGTTGTTAACAGCACAACCGAGCGCATCGCTCCTAAAGTGAAGACTGATTCTGAGAAAGAAATGCCTGGCGCTTTCACCGAAGAGAAGAAGCCGGAGGTGTACGAATCTGAGCAGCCAACACGCACTTGCAATTCTTGTGTCAAGAGTGAGTGCGTTCGAAAATACTCTGTCGCCAAGCTAACTGACTCTCTGCAGTCTTCCCTGAGAAGGACTTTGTCACCTGCACAACTTGTGACGATTACGATCTTTGCATGGATTGCCACGTTGGCACAAAGCACGGCCATCACCCTGGGCATGCCTTCAAGCCTGCAACTTCGGAAACCTCCCTTACAGGACTCGCAGACATTCTTTGCAATGAAGGACGCAACGTTCGTCATGCGGCAGTCTGTGACGGATGTGAAAAGGTACGAATCACTAGAATCAAATGTGGAATTTTAAGCTAATTTGACATAGTTCATTTACGGCGTTCGTCACAAATGCCTCAACTGCCCTGACTGGGATTTCTGCTCCACTTGCATCAAGAGTGCCAAGTTCATCCACCCGAACCACCGATTCGTTCCAATCTACGAGCCGCTCCCGGAGCCCCGCACCTCTGCGGTCAGACATTACGGCATCTACTGTGATGGTCCCCTCTGCAAAGACAAGGAGAATTTATCGTGGATCGAGGGCGTTAGATACAAGTGTGCTGTATGCCACGATACCGACTTTTGTGCCAACTGCGAGGCTATCCCCTCGAATAGACATAATCGAACCCATCCATTGATCAAGTTCAAGACACCTGTCCGGAACGTCAGCGTTACCACTATGGGCGAGGATAAGAATGGTGTTGCGATGACGACAATGGGTGACTTGCCCGCCAGGAGGTCCACTGCCACCGAGACTGTTCCTGTTGCACCCTCTGCGAACGCTGCTACCCAAGTTCAGACCATTGTGGACTTGAAGCCGAGCAATGAGCCTGTATCCAAGCCAATGAAGGAAAAGATTGAAATTAAGGATCTCCTCGCTGAGCCGATCCAGGAGAATATTAAAGCCGAGGACCTCTTCGCTACTCCTGTCCCTGAAATGACCAAGGTTGAACCTGTTTCTCCTCCGGAACCACCAAAAGTCCGCAGCCTTAAACCAGTCCCTTCTAGCGAACTGAACGCCCACTTCATCCGCGATACTATTCCCGATGGTACGAAGGTAGCGCCGAACCATCAGTTTACCCAAGTCTGGACTCTTCGCAATCCTGGTCCCCATGCTTGGCCTGCTGGCTGCAGTGTCAGATATGTTGGCGGCGACAATATGCTAAACGTTGACGATAATCACCCGTCTACCGCCATTGAAATCGCAAAGGCAACCGAGAGCAACGTCATCGGACGCCCTGTCGAAGTTGGCGAAGAGATCTCCTTCCGTGTACTCATGAAGGCTTCCAAGCGCGAGGGAACTGCAATTTCGTATTGGCGTCTGAAGGCTGCCGATGGCACACCTTTCGGTCACAGACTCTGGTGCCACATCGACGTATCGAATTTGAACAACCCCATCCTTTGTAATTCCCCTCCAGCAATCGTCCCTACATCCCCCCAGACAACCCCATCCGTTATTCCAGAAACAGCAGGCTCGTCATCGAATGAGGCTTACCGTCTGCCGCTCAGTATGCCCGATTACAAAATGCAGTTGATGCTCTTGGAGCAACAGAACAAGAAACGAATTTTGTTGGCCAGACAGGAACAGACTTTGGCTGAACTGTCCAGGAAGAGAGCTCAGGTCTCAACTGAGACGCAGGAGGCTCTTCAAGCCCCTCCAGAGGATCCTGCCGCCCGCGAGAGATTCGCTCACAGGCTCGTGGCCCTTCGTCATGCTGCCCTCCAGCGAATGCGGAGGGATGTCGAACAGCAACGTGCGAGGGAACAAGCAAAGGAAGCTGAAACTGAGAGCGCTAAGATCGATGTCAAGCAACAAAATTCCGAAAAGTCACCAGTTGAAGAGCAAGCCAGGGAGGAAGTTGCCGAGGATGAATCAGCTCAGCAACTTCGCACCAAAGGCAGTGTCATGATCTTCCCCCAACTGGACAAGGAATCTCCAGTCTCTAGCACACACGAGGCTACCGATATCAAGCCCGAGGCTGAGGAGACTAAATCTGAGAATGCCGCTCTCGCTGCTCCTTCTGAGCACGAGGATGCTGAGTTCTTCGAAGATGCCGAAAGCGTTGAGATTATGGACGCTTCAAGTGATGACGGCTTCTTGACTGATGAGGAGTATGACATTCTCGATGCAAGCGACGAGGAGATGCCGTAGTTGTGTCTCCTATGATCCGCCGCATGCAACAGTAGCAAAATGATGGCGGGTGGTTAACGTTAGATTTGCAAAATCTCGACGAAGGGTACCTCTTGCTTCCTAGGCTTTATCTATCTTTGTAACATCCCTTATTTCCCATGCCCTTCAATCGAACCTTTGCAATTCTCGCCGGCCCGCACAACAGTGTTGCAATCTCTGGGCGTTTGCTGGCTTCGGTTGTTATGAATTTTATGTCGTTAATCTTTGCTTGCTGACTATCTGGTGGGGACCTTTTGGGATTGGATTTTCTCATGCAAATTGTGACAGACACTCATTTATGTGATGGCCATGAGGCCGGTCATGACACGCTCATTTGCGATATTCAGAGGCGCTGCGAGGCGCTTGCTGCAGGCTGGTACAAGGAATCTCACTCTTGGGTTTGTTATTTCAGTTTTGCTTTCTCTGTGCGGTAGTATAGCAAATGGGAATCTAGTTTACTCTACATGTCTGATGAGAACTTAGATTGTGAGATGGCTCTATAAACTTCTAGCCTTTCTTAGTTACCAAAAAAGATCAGATTTGAGCGTCGAGAGAGGTTGTGTTGGCTATAGCGCTGCAGCTCTCGTTGGACCACGTATCTCATCATAAGCCACCTCTACGAGGGGATCCAACAACTCTTTCTAGCATATAGACCATACTCCCTTAATGCAATATTCAGTTCCTCTTTCATGATTTGCATCAGCTACTGCTCTAACTGACTGGTTGTCAAGGTACACAGACCATGACAACGACACTTGTTCGGCGATGCACATACTCTAATTAAAAGTACCACACTGTCACTATAACTGCCATTGTGTCGAATTCTGTAGGAGGAAGGCGTCTTGGTTGCGATAAATCGCCCAGAAATATACCTGGGGGCACATGGTGTGATGACAATGGGAAAATCCAGCAATCAGCTCAGTTCAATAAATTGGCCGGTAATTAAAAGCTGTACTGAAGGGGTGCGGCATCACAATGCGACACGATTTTCTACCTAAGATATACAACGTGCGATAATTGCAACCATTATGTTCTTTCTCGCTCTACTCATCGAATCTCTTTCATATCAAACGTATCCTCTTCACCATGCAGGCAATATTCGGAGATTCAGTCGACCAACGCGGTGGGCTATTCCGCCCTCTACTTGACGACAAGTATTAGTGATGACTCCGTCTAGTTTGAAAGAATTATGAAATTCCAAAATTCATTTCTCAGAAAATATATAAGTTCTGCGTGTGATTCTGGGTACTCAGACAATGCCACACTCTCAACATACGTATTCCATTCGTCGCTCAAAGGAAGGCCCATCAGATGACGAATATGAAACTTGGCTGATTCAAGGAGCTTGTGATGCCTAATACATTGAGCGCGTCATCATCATAACTTGAGTCTCTCTTCGGACAATCGCGCAAGTACACGTAAAACTTTGATATGCTGGTATATCCGGAAGGTCTTTTTGTGCAAATTTTCCAAAGGCCATGTCAGTGCCCGCAAAATACCGTTTCGAATAGTATCTTAGAATTTCGTCTCGTCTTAAACCTGTACTAGATCTAAAGGGGGAGATTTCAGGGCAACTAATTGCGTCGCATTCGGAGTAGACTTGGTCCTCCGTAAAAATCAATCTCCTCCTCGAAAGCACCGCTTCTTGGAACGTCCAGCCTCCCGTGGACCATTTCGAAGATTTTACTAGCTGGACTGGATCGCAGAGCGAAGATATATTTTGATTTTTCCAATTTGTGCGCCTAGTTGGATAGATCGCGGCGTGACATCAGCTTCCGGCAAACCAAAATTCTGATCTTCTCCGGCAGCAACAATGACAATTGCTTCTGTATTTAGATAATATCCATCTGCACGATCTATTCTTCCTTCAATCGGGCATTGTTCCAATCGATGCAGTGCTTATCAATCCAGAGGTACAAGAAACTCAATTTCCGATTGAATGTGATGGCATATCTGACGACATTCGAGAGTTTCTGGCAGTGGATACGCATTCTTCCCGTTATCCTCTTGTTGTGTCACTCTTTTATTTGATTGATTAAATTTTCCCCATTTATAGCTCAAAGCCATATATGAACACGAAGGCGGAGCTTGTATGACGGTGGAAGAGTTGCAGTCGATGACCTGTAGATTCTTTATGGTTCGGTTGATTCCTTTGCATTCCCTTGGTGGTGTGCCTTACAGAAGGGAAGTCATTCAGAAATCAAAGACAGGTTGGCTCGGGTCGCAGTTGGTCGGCGGCGAATGCGAGCGGGTGTGTCCTCGATTGGTCACAGCAGCCTAAAAGGCCTTTATTTGGGAATGCATGAGCTATCGCTATGCTGTCCCATTGTTTAAGCATCAGAACTGACACTGGTGGCATGACGAACAAAGCGATAGAGTCGAAATTTGTCAGGCTCTTTGAAAGAAAGGAATTCTTGCTATCTGAGAGGTTCAAGTGCCTTATATACTCGAGAGTTGTTCGCTAATCCCGTTGCTGCCTATAGTACTGCCTGTAGTAGTGCAGCCTCCATTAGTCAACAGTGAGGTTTGCTATATCCTATCAACACTAAGGGCAGGCAGCAAAGGAGGCGTCAGTAAAGTCAGTTCAACATAATTCCACCATCTAGATAGCATCGAGAAACCATAACAAGAATAAAAATGCACTAATATCATCGTCGAATCTAGCTTCGGGAAAAGCCAACAGACTCTTCATAAGCACGCGGGACCCGGCCAAAAGTCGACAGCCTGCATTCATATGCCCCCAAACCTCGATATCGGGAGCTAAATTCGGCAAGTACAAATCTATTCATTTCTTGGCGAAACTCTTTCGGGTCCATGTCGAAGAATATTTGGAAGTCCAGTCGTCGACAGCAGTTGCAAACATCAGTTGGGAACTGAGATGACTCCCTTAAGAATTCATGTGGTAAGCTTCCTTCCATGGCCTGCTGTTGGGCAGACCTAGGGAAATTGTGAGACTCTTTCGAAGGAAGGAGTTGCTTGACGGTCCTGTCTATTGTTTTGATGAGAGAAGAGGCTATATATACAAGAAATAACGTGGCAAAAAGCCTACTTAGAAAGCCCTTATTCAACTCAATACTAATCAAGTCAGTTCAACAGATATCGACCTGGGTGGATTGCGGGGTGGATTGCGTGGTAGACTGCGTTTTCTGGCCTAGGGATTAGCTAGAACGCAAGAAGAACTGGCCATTCCTAACCCGTTATGTTCGAAAACCCGTTATGTTCGAAAACCCGTTATGTTCGAAAACCCGTTGTCTTACGAAGCAGCTTCTTGGCTGAAAAAGTAGAGCCTGCCATCGCTAAATTAGGAATGTTGGCAGTGCGAGAAGGCGGGAAGGGCATCAGATATCACTTACTCTTTGGTCGTCGCAGCACCTAGAAAAACATCGCGACGCAATGTTGTAGAGCTGCGAAGAACGCGTTCTATTCAGCAGGGTCAGAGCAAAGGGTCGAGGCACAGGAGGTTGCTTTTTGCGCCAGAATCATGTGCAGACCGATATTCCAATAACGCCCAGGCGCCCTTAAGTCGGATTTCTCATTTTTGCCTTGGGTATGAAGACCTCCACCAATATGCCTCAGCCTACTCTGACCTACAACGGTGCTCTTCTCCGCAGACATCGGGCCATCTTCGCACTCCTTTGCACTCTTTAAGGTCCTTATGGCCCACGGCTACATATAATCCTACGCACTCTTTCGCTCTCGCGGTCCAAAACCCGCACCCTCGAGGAAAATCTGCAAACATATTTTTCTGTAATACAACAACATTATTAGAGTGCGCCAATACATTTCGCGGAGGTGGATATATCGATTTGGGGCGGAACGCCTACGCTAACGAACTGCAGCGAGCAAGATGAAGGAGATGAATAGGCTGCTTTTGTAGAACTTATAAAAGGACTTATTCAGCTGTGGCTGCTAAAGCCGGTCTTTTTAGTTCAACAGCTTTCGATAGAACTAGTATTTGTCTTTTCAAGATAGAGGCAGTGTTAATTAAGTTTACGGCAAAAATAGCTTCTACCAAGGTTACCGAGAATAGGCTTTCGTCTAGTAAGTCCTCCAAGTCAACATCAACAACTCACAACTAAACAAGAATTAAGGTAAAGTTTAAGAAAGTTTGTTATTAATATTTTTAGTGGCCAAGCTAAAGAGTTGCGCGATAAGATGTAGCACCTTCGCACGACAAATATTATCCTTTGGCTATTAGTGAGCCCTTGAAATTGAGAAGAAAAGGCACCAGCTCTAGAAACTACTTTTACGTGCTCTTGCTGCTAATAACGACGGCAAGAAGGTTTAACGTTAACTGTAAGAGAAAGAGAAAGGGCGCTTTATTATAACAACGAAAGGAGCAGTATGTATAGAATAAGAAGCAACGGGACGCTAAAGTAGCGGCAAGAAAGGCTACTATATAGAAAGCTAAGAAAAGCTAGGTAAGCTAAGAGGTAGCTATAGAATAACTCTAAGAAGTTAAAGCAGATATGGAGGAAGCAAAATAATTTAATATTAGCTCTAGGGAAGTTAGAAATTACTGCTACTAGTAGTATAAAATTTAGGGTGGTGTAAATAGCTGTTCGGTGCCCTGAACACTAGAAGAAGCTGCTAGCGATATATTATAACTCTAATATATAAATAGCTATATTTGATACGTTTTAAAGCCTTATTTTTAAAATAAATTCATGTATACTACTACCTTGTGCACGAATACCTATACCTAAACTCGTTATTTTTGGGGCTTTATAACTCTACCAAAAGTCATTAGATTTGTACAAAAAATGGACCCCCTTAAAGCTACACTTGCGGAATTCAACCTTTTGAAGATAAAAAATATTACTTTCATTGTTAACAAGCGTAGAGTTAATAGAAGTACTCTTTCTCGTCGTTTCCATGGAAAGGCCTGTACCAAGAGAAAGAGAATACTAAGTCTCGTAATATAGCCACAAAAGCTCATAAAAAGGTCTAAAGGTAATTGGCAAAGAAAGAGAAGTAGAGAATCATAGAGTCAAATAAGGCCAGGAAGCTTACTAGTAAGAAAGAAAAGGACAGTACTGTAGCGATTAAGAATGTACGTAAGGCACGTAATACAGAGAGATAGCTCAAAGTGGAGAGAAATTTAATGCAGCAGAGGCAGAAGGCTAAGAGGTTGTATTTAATATTCCTAACGAGCCTTCTATTAAGGCAGCTATTAAGGTAGAAGAGATGGTCGTAAAACCATCAGGTTCCCGTCCACGAGTGCGACGAGAGCCACTACGATTTAACGACTCCGTGATAACTATAGAATGAAAGAGCGACATTATAAGCCTACCGTGCACAAGGCGGTTCCGTGCATAAGGTGGGAAGGACCTCTCTAACATCGCCGGCACCTGCATCTCGATGGAGAGAAAAACCAATCCCCACCGGAATTTCAGACGGATAGGGCGAGCTAAAGACTGAATCGAGATGTACAACTCGACATGACTGTTTTGAACATAAAGTCGAGACGGCCACCCTTACAGCCTCGTGCCTTTTCACAGAGAGTAGCTATGGCTGCTGTTATCTTGTTTCACCTTGTCAATATTGTGCAAGGGTGGTGATGATGCGGTCGAGATACCGCCGATGTCGTGTCTAGGCAAGATTGCGAGGACACCCTATCGAGACGCTGCTTGGGAGAGTAACGACGGTGTTTCAAGGTCTGTTGTTAGACCCTAAAATCAAGAAGCCTATGCGAATGATGGCGGCGCCTGCGCTGGAGATCAACTGCGAGGCTGTAAGAATGATGATGCTGCGGCAATTGCTGGATTTGGTTTCCTGCTTTTGGTGGCATCTTCGTGACTTCTGCCCAAGGAGGGGTTAGGTAAGGTAAGTAGGAGCTTGCAGCTGGCCTTGGGGAACTAACATTATGGCATCTTGCTGTTTCTGCCACTGTGAGGTTGGGGCATAAATAAACAGGTGGGACTTGAAGAAACATGGTTGTTTATAAACTCATTTCTAAGACTCTTCTTGTCTTCTTTACTCCACAACTACAAACTTCCCTGAGAATCAGTATCTCCAAGTTTCAGATCCTCTGTTTTCTATTACTATAATCCTTTGAATACCTAAACACTTGCAAAATACAATCAATCATCATGAATTACTTCGTTCGTGTCAAGGTCCACCACAACACCAAATACAAGGCCTCGGGCATAAAGTCCTATGTTCATCTCATGCACAAGTGTAAATTAGCACCATTCCATTCCAGTTCTCAACATTCCCTTTCGTTGCACATTCCATATTCTGCCGGTGAAACTCTATACACCAGAACACGACTGATTCTCGACAGACCAAATTATTCCCACACTTGACGGACCTTTCGTAGCCAAGTTGATCTCCCAGTATGACAAGCATGGTCTCAAGCCCGTCGGAGGCAAGACCCAGATTGAGACCTATCATCTCCAAAAAAAGGACGCCACAGGAACTCTCGGAGAAGTCGATGCAGAGGACCAGCAGCATGACTCCATGTATCTGTGTGCCGTTCAAATTGGCTATCCAGCGCAGACTTTCAATCATGATTTTGACACCGGATCCTCCGATCTCTGGGTGAGTGCTTACTCTAAGTCCTGTCCCTCGATCTACTAGCAGTTCTAGACATACTAATGTGTGCTTTACTAGGTATGTTCCACCGAACTCTCTAAAATTAAATTCCATCCCTCCGCGGTCAGCCACAACATGTTCGACGCAAACAAATCGGAAACCTTCGCACCGTTAAAGGAATGCAAATGGAATATCAAATACGGTGACAGCTCGACTGCATCCGGCATTGTCGGTACGGATGACGTCACCATAGGTGGCTTGACCGTCCGGAATCAAGCCATCGAGCTTGCCAACAATCTATCCACCGAATTCCAGCTCTCAGCCGGGGATGGCCTAGTCGGCCTCGCCTGGGGCACAATCAACACTGTGCAACCTAAGCGTGTCCACACACTCGTCGAGAACATGATCACGCAAAACAATATCCCGCAGAGCGCGCAACTCTTTACAGCCTACCTAAGTAGCTGGCGCGACGCCACCGAAGCCAACAAGTGCAAATCCTTCTACACCTTCGGTTATATCGTGAAGAACGTCCCCGACACTGAGGGTGCCGATATCTTCTACACCGATGTGGACAATACGAATGGCTTATGGCAATTTCCCTCCACTTCCGCGACCGTTAACGGCCAGGTCATCACCCGCAAGGGCAATAAGGCTATTGCTGACACTGGCACCACCCTTTGCCTTGTCCACGATAACACCTGCAAAGCCATCTACAAGGCCATCCCCGGTGCCAAGTACGACAGATTCCAGCAGGGCTATACTTTCCCTGTGACTTCGATGGAAAATCTACCAACGGTGACCTTTGCGATTGGTGACGTGCAGTTTACGGTTCACAAGAAAGATCTGGCGTTTGCGAATGTTGATGACAAAACCATGTATGGCGGCATTCAGAGTCGTGGTAATATGACATTCGATATCTTCGGCGGTACTGTCCTGAAGGGGATTTATGCGATCTTCGACGTGGGCAACAGGAGATTCGGTGCTATGCAGAGGGCCGAGAAGGGGCAGAAATTGGTGTCGCCAGAGAAGAGGGTGTAGGGAGCGCAGAATGGTAGAGTTATTATGGGTAAATTGAGAAAATTGACCATGGAACAAATGGACCTGGGATTGCGGGGATGGCAATGGAATGAGTACTTGTACATGATAGGTTGAATGTAATCAGGCTTGTTAATAGCCCTTTCAAATCAAATTGGAGGCTCTGCTAGGAATTGATTTGATTAGTCAATAGGAACATTGATTTGGATTTGATTAATTTAATTTAATTGGCTATAATTTAGATTTAATTTATAATTGAATTAATAAGTATCTATATAGAGTCTTAGTATAATGTTAAGGTTTATTTTTTGCCTTAATTATTTATATTTACCTACTTAAAGGCTACTAATCTTACAATATATAATGTTAAAATATAGTAGAGTAGTAGAACGAAGCTATATAATACATTATAAGCCTTTAATTTACTAAATATTTACTTCTAACTTACTATTACGGCCACTTAGAATTAATAGAATATAATAGCTATATAGGTAATAAAATACCTAAATAGGCTTTTTTAAAATTAGCTTAAGGGGTAACTATATTAGGAAAAAATTTACTAGTATTTTTATAGTATTTAGTAGTATATTACGACTAAATACGTAAATGGCGTACTATATAATATAGTTTATAGTGTTAATTAAATAGCAATAAGCTACCGTATTTAATAATATAGTATAGCTTATTATATACTTATAGCTTATTACGTATTTATAGCTTATTACGTATTTATAGCTTATTACGTATTTATATTTTATTGCGTATTTATAGCCTATTACGTATTTATAGCCTATTACGTATTTATAGCCTATAGCTTTTTAAATAAGTAGTACTATTATTTTATTAAACTTATTTTATACTTAATATATAATAATAACGTGTTTTATAAGTATTATAAACGCGTAAAATTCTATACAATCTATAGTTTATTAGCTTAAGGGCTAACCTTAAAACAAATTTATATAAGCCTATATTAAAACTAAAGAGCTAGTTCTTTAGAATAGGTATAGGGCGTCTAGGTAATTCG
>KV745073.1:0-47179 GCA_001692735.1 Lepidopterella palustris CBS 459.81 | reverse complement strand
TTTTTTTTTATTTTCTTAACGTTTAAGAAGGTTCTATTCTGCCTAGTAGGGAAGTTATTATTAAATAAAGTAAAAGGCGAGTTATCTTTACTATCTTCCTTATAATATATAACGTTATTAAATAGGTAGACTAGGTTATATTCTAGCGTCTTCTACTTAAAGTATTTCTTATAGTAAGTAAACGTTACGTTCCTTTAACCCCTGCTATAATAAAGATTATTTTCTTTATTATTTTACTATACGTCCTTCTAATTAAGCTTGTTAAGGCTAACAAGAGAGGTATAGAATATAGAAATAAATAGAGCCTCTAAGAGAGTAATCTTGCGCTTTCTATCTAGTGTATTAATATTAACTACGGTAGTACTATAGCCACTAACTAGATTAAGGTTTAAACTAGCGAATATTTCGTTATTTATAAATAAAAGAGGACCTCTAAATTACTTTCTATTATTAATTACGTAGAGAGTTAATTTTTAGTTAAGAACTACGCTATTGCGGAGAGCGTATATTAAAAGAGTATTATATAAGGAGGACTTCGTCGTAATAGTGGTTATAAAGTTTAACGGCGTTGTTTTGGCCTTTTTAGTAAATAGTTCTAGAGCTTCTTCTTCTTCTAATTTCTATATCTTTATTCTTAACTACTAAAGCTTCGGCGTCTTATTTATCTTCTTATCCACTTGCTTCTATATATTCTTGTTAGCGACCTAGCCTGCCGGCCGAGCCAGAGGATTAAGATATAGGTACCCCTTAAACCTATATTTCTTAATACCGTAGAGGCACTTCTACGGGCGCGTTATCTAGGAGAAAGGATTTAGAGGAGAGAGAGCCATAGCAGGCGGAGTAGGAGGAACTATATTACCTTAGTAAGTAACTGCAAATAAGCTAAGCGTCTTTCCCTTTACAGCTATAGTATTTCTCTTATAGTTAGTATATATAGTTAATATTTAATAAAAGGATAGGCTAGGTTTATTATTTATACAACGACGGGCTATCTTATTAGCCTAGTAGTTGGAGAATCCTTAATTAACTAGCTTTACTAATTAGACGAAATCGACGATAGCTCTATTACTAGTAACTTCTAGTAAGTCTAACTTCTTGTAGTTATTATAAAGCGTCTCCTATTCATTAAGCTACGCGTTAATTAAGCCTTTTAGCGCCTTCTTTATTTTAACGTATTAATTCTAAAGGAACTAACGGCGTGCATAATTAGTAGGTGCGATTCGCTCCTTAAGAGCTATAAGTATATCGCGTATTATAGTACAGTTTTAAAGGTAAGAGAGATATTTAGGAGCAATAGATTTAATAATAATAATACGGAGAGCTTAAATAGCTTCGTTTTATTTAGTATATTACTTTAGCCGAGATTCGTAAGTAATCTATATTATCTTAAGAGTAGCTTTTTAATTGTCTGTCTAGCTAGTCGTATCTATTAAACTAGCCTTTACGGCATTGTAGCTAGGCTCTTATAGAGGAAAAAAGGTAGGCACTACTTCTGCGGTAGTAGAAGAATTAACAAACTTCTATATATCGGCCGCTACGTATTAATAGAAGATAACTTCGATCCATATGTCCCACAGCTCCGGGCTGGTGAGGTTAACAACGATCCTTTTGGTGTTTGGAGTCTCTATGTTGAAGAAGCTTGGTTAATTAATTAATTAATAAGAACAATAAGACGACAGGTGTGGGCGACGGCCTATTATAACGACAGGTCGATTGGCGTTGCTTCCGATGTTTGCCGAACTATACACTAATTTCCTATTTAGGACTAGCGCGGAAGGTATTGTTCAAAAGTATAATGCAGTCAGGTAAGCGTCCGGGCTTATAACTGTTAGCTAAGGAAAGTGCTGATATATTGAAGAAGAGAACTCTGTCGATTAAATAAGTAGGAAGCTCCTATCTATATACTATCGAGGAAGAGTCATCATACCCCTATTACTAGGCCTGATGCAGTGGCTAGTGTGGTGGCGCTTAAGCTATGGCCCTGATTGCTGACAGCTATTTAAACCCTAGTAACAAGATATTTTTTACTACCCTTAGGGTTTAGAAGACAATATTAAGTTAAGCACGCCGAACTAGAAAATAGATAGAGAATGTTTATTCCTAAGTATTGTAAGGTTTTCTACTAATTTAGCCCTCTAATCGGCTTGCTCAGTGCCTAGGCCCCCTAGCCAAGACCGATTTTACCGATTACTTTTGTTTGGTTTATTTAGTGCTAAGCCCCTTAGCTAAGACCGATTAGACTAATTACTTACGTAACTTGTATAACGACTCCTATTCTTCTTAAAGCCCTTTAGGCTTTGTCTGTAATGGTCCTATGCTTACCTCTGGTCAGGAGGTTTACATCGTTCATAGTCTCTCCGGATCCGGTGTACTAGACACAGAATGGTAGCGAATTGATGAAATTGCCAGGCAGGTATCAGAAATGCCAATGCATCAATGTATTCTAATCATACTGGGAGAATATTATTTCAGCCCTGTTGATTTACACGTGATCCTTGGAGAATGAACGCTTCGACAGATCCCAGGTCGCCCGCTAATAGCCAACTGATAGCATTACTGCAGGGACTATTTAGTGGTAGGAGAGCCGCGGCTGTTCTTAGTAAACACGATGAGTCTATTGGATCTTACGATGGTTGATATAATACGCCTCCTAACCACTGCATTGCGTCTCTCAATTCTCTTCGTTCATTCTTTGCAGTTGGACCTTCTACGTTTAAACCTTTAGGTTCGGTCTCTACCCCCCGAAAATATGCAGCTCGTCCTCTATCATGCCACTGATTCCGACCTTCGCAAGCTCGTAGACCTCTAAATGAAAGCTTTTGCCACATTGCGCATCCATGGCTCAAGATTGTTAACGCAGACACTGGTACGGTCGTCTGTGGCGCGCAGCGGAGAGTTGTGCAGGTGTAGATAGAGAAACCCGAAGGACCACTGCCGAAAACCACAGCGGAGGGCTTTGAGAAAAGGAGCAGGGAGAGGGATTGTGTGAAAGAGATTATTCGGGATTTTGTGGAGAGGAGGGCCAAATATACCCATGGGCATGCGCATCTGTGTAGCTTGTTTATTGGGTGTTGTTCCAGAGGGGATTTGCGGCGATGGTGCTAATTGTGATGGGCAAAGTGTTGAAAGCGCTGTTCACGGATCCAGAATATGAGCGGAAGGGGTGTGGGCTGTTGATGGTGAGATGGGGATGTGAGATTGCGGGCCTGCTGCTTGTGCCGGCTTGGGTTGAGGCGGCGAAGAAGTGGAGGCATGAGTATACCATCATGTTCAGGAAAGCGAGGACTGTGGGGTCAGCGATTGAAGTGCCTTCGTAAGCTGATCCAGAGTCTACCGCTGATATAAACAGATTGGATACCTGTTCAAAGGACGGATAGACGAAGAATATTTGGTCACACGTTGCTGCACAAATAGGACAGAACCTGAGGTCATGGCAGTTATGGCAACTATGGGGCAGTCTTGGACCGTTGTATCTTAACGTCGCTGTCACAATCAAAGTACCACACTCTTACAGATTTCCGCAAAAGCCACATATTTCTGTGAAAGTTCAGGTGGGGATTCAAAGTCCTTACACGTCCACACTCTCCGCCGACTTCCCAAGGAGACCCATATGGTTTGAGACAGCAGATACGGCCCGGATTCCACGGTATGTAGCATTGAGGGAAGTCGAGGTGCGCGTGGCAAGGAAGGTCTAGCAGCCACCATCCTATTAGTATGCTTTCCAGGCTGGAAATGAATCACAACAAGTGCAGAAAGCCTGTCCGCTGAGGAAACCGCCTTATGCCACATCTTCCCGCTGATCTCTGTGCCAAAAAGAGCGTTACATTGTTGAGTTATTTAATAAGGAAGTTGGCGAGAGGATCGCGTTGCGACTTTGTTTCGGTACATCGTGCATAGACTCATGTCTCGACACTGTAGAGTTATAATTATGAGCTCTACTCCCTCTTCGTAGAAAATTGCTCTCTTGAAATACGTCATGTCACAGCTCACGTCAGCTCTCAGTAATATCCGACGTTTTTCTAATTCGCGCAAGTACTTGTCTCTCCAAATCTCTGCACGTGGACATGTTCCAACTCATAATCCGCAGCCCTTCTAAATATATCCTAAAATAATACCATTTCTCAATCACACTTGTGCATCCCGCTTCCTCAATGCCTCACCTTCCTCTTCTCCACCACATCCCCCAACTCCGTCGTGGGGAAAATATACGGCTGAATTGTATCCCTAACCTTCGTCCTCTGCTCAAACGCGTACGCGTACCCAATCAAGTCCGACTCACTCCACTTCGCACCCGCAAACGAGATCCCAAACGGAATGTTTGGCGCAGTGGCATTTAAATCTCCTCTGCTATTCGTCACTACGGTAGTGTTTGGTGGATATGACCCCAACGGGACCGTTACGATTGGGGCCCCGATGATAGCGGAGATGGAAGAGGAAAAATATGTGGGGATGACGATGGCATCGAGAGAGAAGTTCTTTAATGCGCCTAGAAGCCCGCCGGTTCCGCCGTAATACAGGTCTTCTTGGTAGTATTTCCAGAACTCAGGGGATGTGTTGTTGAATGTCAGATTCAGCGATTGGTCCCAGGTAAATGTGTTTCGATCCGGCCAGTCCTCCTGAGCGAACGCATGTGTAAAGGCACGGACATCTGCGAGGTTCTTTACTCCAGTCGGGTTGTAAGTCAACTGGCTGAGGTAGGCTGGAAGCTCGGCGACAAAGCCTGCGTCCAGGACATACGCCTCAGAGCTGCTATTGAAGTATGCATCCCAAGCAGTGTAGTTCGTAGGGTCGAAAATCTCGGCACCCGCTGCTTCTAAAACTTTCAGCGCAGCATTAAAAGCGTCAATGATTGGGAAAGTGTAGTTGTCGACTTCATAGATATTATTCCGTGGAACACCAATGCGTTTTCCTGAAAGGGCAGAGAAGTTGCATGCTGCGACGTAGTCTGGTAGAGGGTCGTGCGGAATAGCGGACGTGTAGTTGTCGTATTTATCCTTCCCTGCTATCACCTGAAGGAGATATGCAGCGTCCTTCACAGTACGTGCCATGGGTCCAACGGTATCCTGATGCTGGGATATTGGAATCACTAAGGACCGAGACGTAAGTCCCACCGTTGGCTTAATTCCAACCAAGTTGTTCAGCTCTGACGGGCTAACAATAGAACCATCAGTTTCCGTACCCAGTGCAGCGAGCGCAAGCCCCAGTGACGATGATACGCCAGAGCCTGAGGATGAGCCCGAGGGGTCCTGGCCAGGGTAGTACGCGCCATATGTTTGTCCGCCGTATGCAGACCACCCGTTCGAGGAGTTACTACTTCGGAGATTGGCCCATTGACTCATATTCGTTTTGCCGAGAATAATTACACCCGCCTTTCGAAGCTTCGCTGCAATGGTGGAGTCACGAGGTACTTTTGCGCCAAGGAGAGCAAACGAGCCGGCAGTGTTGTTCATTTTGTCCCTTGTCGCGATATTGTTTTTAATCAGAATAGGCATTCCATGCAATGGTCTGATCTAGTAGTTAGTATATGCTGATCTCCGTGCCGAGGAGGCAGGCGAACCCTCGAACAGTTCCATTTGCTCGCTCAGCGTCGAGCTCCGCAGCTATGCAGAGAGCATCTGGATTGAGCTCAGTGACCATGTGCAAGGTCGAGTTCATCTCATTGATTCGCGCGACATATGTCTGACGTTATTAGCAGGGTGCAAAGTTATCTTCAAGGTATATCGTACATTGACTAGATCAACGCTTGAAAACAGTTTGGATTCAAGGCCAGCAATCAAGTCTTCTGTGGTCGCCTCGATCAAACCCGGAAAGATGACTCCTTTGACCTTTGTCTCGTTGAGGCATCCATAGGTTGGGAATGCTAGTACGGAGGAATTCAAGAAGCCAAAGTACAGCAGTGAATATGCGCAAGTGGCAATAAATATAGAAGAAACCATGACGAGAGACTTAATTGACTGAGTGCCTTCGAATTTGAAAGAAAATATATAGAGGTGCGGCAGTGGGAGCTTAAAGATGCCCATTTTGAAGCTCCCCAGCTTTTCCACGCGGTCGGGTTCTGTACCTACAGGCACGTTGAGATAACATTCCGCCATGAATTTCCGATGGGCGTCCTTAGTGGTGGGTTCCAAATCGATGACAGGTTCCTGCTGTTCATCGGCAGTTTTCTGGGCAGGAAATTTTGTGAAATGCATTTCGAAAGTGTGGGTGGCGCCGAGGGTACTTGTAGATCTGAGCAAGGTTGCTGGAGAGGGTCGATAAAGCTGTGAGTGGTTACGGAGGAACTTGAGCCTAACAATATTGGGAAGGTGTGTAACTCCAATCACGTGCCACTGCTCTTTTCCTTCGTCTTCTCCTTGGTTGCACAACATTGAATGTTGCAAGTAAAAGTTTGGTACTAACTAGCTTGCAATCGATAAGTTGGCCAATTATTCAAGAAGAATTTGTCATTTCCGAACGGCTCTAATGCAGATTAGAACATCCCTCCAAAAGTATTAACTTTAAGAGCTAAAATCCGCTCGCGTATCAACTTGAAGGTTTGAAAAAAAAAAAAAAAAAAAAATTAATTAAGATCGATATACTGCAAGCACTAGTTCAAAGCATCACCGTAGTAATCTCCGGGTATCTCTTGACAATTTGCGCGGGGCCTCGTTTCAACCGCCAGTTCTGGAGGCGCATAAGCTGAATTTTGAAGCGTTCTGTCACCTTTGGAGCAGAACAATGGCATCCACTGCGACTTTTACTAGATTCCACGGCCGCAGTCGGATAGCAGAAGTCTCCTGATAGAAGTTCTTGGAGGTCCGGCCCTTCATTGAAGGTTATCGCCTCGCTGACGCCGTATGGCCAGTAAAAATCGCTGCTGGTTGCAAAGAATCGATCAAGCTCGGGATCCTGAGAGCTCATTGTGTGCTCTAAGAGGTTTGCGCGGAGGTTCGGCCTTCACAACTGTCAGAGATATTGCGCTTAATTTTGGGCTCGGAGGAAAACTGGACACTTACCATGGGAGGAAGTTCATCCACGACAGAGGTTGAGTTGAGTTTTGGCGATCAATGGGCCACATATACTGGGGTATGTGAACAAGCTCCTCCTGCATTGGACGAAGGAAGTACTGCAAATATGTGAGCGATTGAACCGTATCTTGGTTATGAACATTATGAGCTGTGTAGGTTCAATAGCAAGTGAAGGAATGCCTTCGATAAGAGGTCATACGTACTCTTAGTAGTGCATGCAAACACCAATACGTCCCCATGAAGCTCATAAGTTCCATCCAAGGAGCACCCATCCGCATAATGTCAAATAGCGCTTTAGATAGAGGCTTTGAGCAACTGGCGGACGAAAAGAGCGGGCCAATGCAAGGCTCCGAAGGTAACAAATCGTCCAGAGTTGCTTTGGGAAGGTTGCGGTACCTTTCCACGGTATTTTGAACCCACCTCTCAAAAGACATGCAGCCGCAGAGTAGATCTCGAGGAATATACGACAGAATTTCTGCAGACCACATGCTCTGCAGAAGGCTATCGGCACGTTCAGACGAAAGGGGTTTTGCAGGAAGCATAATGCTCGGGCTCCGCTGGTTTCGGAGGCCGGGGGCCGTTGGCTCAGACGGTTTGGGATCGAACTGGTCGAGTAAACTCCGGTACGACGGTGAGTGGGAAATTGGTTTTTGTGTGTTTTGAGGAGTTTGGGGAGGATCAGATAGAATCTGGGCTTCTGATATCATTCTATCATTGTGTTCTACCCCGAATAGGTTGTCCAAAGTTTGGGCTTGGTCATGGAGGAGTTCGGGGTTTGTTGCAGAGAATGAGTCAAAACTAAAGCCCATTTCCATCGAAGGCCACATGTCTTGGCTTTCGAGAGGCTCTGTCTCTTGAATATCGGACTCGAGTGGTGTTTTTTCATCGCTATGTGGGACAGAGAGTTCTTCTGAGACGTCTCCAGTTTCATATGTGGCAATTTGTGAGATCGACGGAGAGTCGTTTGGAAGAGCAAGTTGATCTGATGGAAGAGAAAGTTCATCTGAAGAGGCATCTTCGGAAAGCTTTCGCCGTTTATTATTTCTGTCAACTGTTGAGCCGCTGCGGCATTCGGCAGAGCCTCTGTTTGTCTTGGGAGACTTCGGATCTTCTGTAGCCTCCCGACATCTGTCTTGACTAGCGGGTGAAGGCTCATCAAAGCAAAGACGTCCTATACGATCCAGCCGGAGCCGCAGTCGAGCAACCTCCTCTTTCAGCGCCTGGTTTTCTGCAATTTTCTCCTTCAATTCGCGGTTGACATTCGTTGCTAGAAGAGCCTGCAGCGCGCTCTCCAACTCTGCTATCCTTTGCTTTGTCTTTTGGCGCATGGCTTGTTGTGAGCGACGATCAGAGAGTCGTTTTCGTTCCAATCGGCTGATGTCGTCGACGGGGCCATTCTTCCTTGTTCTCCTCCGTCTCTTTTCACCCCCTGGAGCTGAGTTGTTCTCCCCGCCTTCCAAGGGGTTCGATTCATCTGGAGCATTCGCAATGGCGTCCATCCTGGTTGGATTGCGAAAGGCGATAGGATGGCTCCGGAATCTCGGCGAGATTCAATGGGAATGAAGTAAAATTGAGAGTAGCTCGATAACGAGAAATATGTCGGGATGACTACTCCTCGACGTTTTAGTCGTCGCTTCTCCAACACCTTCTGTTTTTTTGAAGATGCAGAATAGAAGAAGTCGAGGGCTGTGACGGTTTCGAGATTTGATCTCCGGGGGGTCCGGAGACCCTGCGCCCCCACCTTTCTCCCCAAATTTCCCCACATTTTCAGCCATCGGAATTGCATATGCAAATGTATGATCTTGAAACAACCACCAGGACATATTGAAGCCACCCGGTCGTGCGAAGGCCGAAGACCAAATGATATATTGAGAATTTGAAGCAAGACTTTCAATTCTTGATTGCTAGGGGCTTGATTTAAGCAACAGCTACAGGGAACAGATCCCAGGGACGCACCGTGTCCTGAATCTTGATCATATTTCGATTCAGCGCATCCTGCGTCAGCGGGAGGAACAATCCCGAATGGCTTCGAAGGCGTTTTCCTGGCCAATTAGATAGTATGAGAAAGCCTAGGATCGATGAAGCAGAGCTTCGTCATTTGGCACACCACCTGGGCAAGACGCGCACTCGCCAAACGACCAGCTCATGGGTATATACTGAAAAAATTATTTTTTTACTGTTACAATTCTGTCACGCTAGTTTCTCCCTTCTCAGCTCTGCCTGAGGTGAGCCTTCGCAGTTTCAAGAGCATACTTGAAAACGTTCATCAGTCCCATGTGCCCACCTGTCTGTCGATCCACAAGCGTTAATAGTCCCACGAATGCCGTAATTTTCAGCACCGTTGCAATTACCGCAAAGCTACGTTGTCCAATCTTTTGGTCGTCCATCGTCTCTCCCCTCTTGAACCCCATCTTATTCTTCACGGCAAGCTTAGACTTGTTGCTGATGCTATACGGAGGATGCACGAAAGTCATCAATTTGTTTAAGAGGGCAGGCGGCGAGACGATAGTACGGGTGTGTGTGAAGGCCATAAAGCCGTGTTTACCGTGATAGTAGCCGTAGCCGGACTCGCCGACACCGCCAAAGGGCGCGGTAGGTACTCCAGCATGCATCAGGACGCCGTTGATGGTGACTCCTCCGGAGTTGGTGTTGGCAATTACTAGATCATATTAATACGAGGATTGTTTTAGAAAATATGAGGCTTGTTTCCTACCTTCGTCGATCTGGGCCTTGTTCTTGCTGAAAATATAGATTGCGAGAGGGTGCGGCAATCTGCGTTCTAGTCAGGGTGGTGATCTTCTTCGGTCGAAAATGGTAGGCGACTTACTTATTGATGGCCTGGTAAGCTTGACGGAAATCCGCTTTTATGATCGGACATATGGGACCAAAGAGTTCTTCTGACATTAGAGGATCTAGAAAGGTCAGCCAAGCATTTCCCCACAGTGGCAGACTCTCGCGAATTACCCTTCATCGTCACATCGGTCACAACTGTTGGGTGGAAATACAACTTGCTCCTATTTGTCTGCCCGCCATACACAATCTTTCCCGCACTCTTGTCCATCATACCCTTCAGACGATCGAAGTTCCGCTCATTGATAATCTTAACCATGTGCTCCTTGCCCCCTTTCAACATCTCCTCGTTCCAGTACTCTAACCGTTTAACCAGCTGATCATGAACGGAAGGATGTACGAAGACGTGGTTGACGGATAAGCAAATCTGGCCGGCGTTCAAAAACTTCACCCACGCGATGTTCTGAGCTGCTAATTCAATGTCGGCGGATTCGGTGATGATAGCAGGGCCTTGTCCACCAAGCTCCAAGACTGTTGGGGTGAGATGCTTGGCAGCAGCGCTGGTGATAAATCGAGCAACCTTGGAGGAGCCAGTAAAGAATACTTGGTCGAATTTGCGTTCCAGGATTCGACCTGTCTCTGCGGGTCCTCCGGTCACGACCCGAATAGCATCTCGATCCAAGTACTTTGGAACCATCTTCACAAGAAACTCCTGCGCGCCTTCAGCCATCTCCGACGGTTTCACCATGCACGCGCATCCGGCCGTGATGGCAGCAATCATTGGCTGCATTGTCAGCGAGAGGGGAAAGTTCCATGGTCCAATTATCAACGCAACTCCCAGCGGTTCCTTCTTTATGCGAGCTCCGGAGAGCGTTCCCATGACGAATCCCGCATCTGGTTTCTCGTCTGCCGCCCATTCTTCCAAGTGCTCCAGGTGTTCCAGGATGTCCCTCTTCACGGCAGCGTATTCGGAGAAAGTACTTTCGAACTCATGGCGATTGAGGTCAGCATGAAGTGCCTTTATCATCTCCTCCTCATTGTCCTCAAGCATCCACCAAAATTGTTTCAATTGCCACTTCCGCCATTTCAATGACTTCGTCCTTCCCGACTTGAATGTTCTGTGGATGACTGTGTAGGATTCTTCCACTTCGGCCTCTGTAGTGTATTTGGACATGACGGAAATGCGTAGGACGGATAGGTTTAAACGCGAGGAAAAGAAAAAAGGCTGGGTATCACTTTCAAGGACAATGGAGAGCGCGCGGGATAGCAGTTCTCCAAAAAAAAGGTCTCGCGGTTTGGAAAAGCAGTGACGCGAACCGTTTCACAGGCCAAACCTGAAATTCCGGGTGCTAATATTCAATTCCGGGCTAAGGGCACCTGCATTTAACGAGGGTTATCTACAGAATCATTCAAAGTCAGCTTCAACAGAGTCAGCACATAGCAAATAGCCGTTATGGCTAACTGATAACTCCGCATGTTCCTGCGTTGGTCTGATCCCGCCAGCGTCGGCGTAGTCAGATTTTTCCGGTGAAGGGAAAATGATGCCCCCTTGTAAGTTTTCTGGCCAATCACCGCGCTGACCATTGATACCCTTATTCAGCGGTGCTGTAATCATTTCTCAGTCCGTAATAATACTTCTACACCTACCGAAACCTCCCAGCTAGGAAATTCTGCAGGATATATTGTGCTTGGCATTAACTCTCCTTATCCCTCAAGCATGCGTCCAACACTGAGTCATGCTCCCTTGACAAGAACGCAGCAGAGGATCCTGGTGCTAGTGTCCTTGCCTCTGATTGGCCCATTCTTTCTTAAAGGGATATTTGGTATGTCTTTGCATATTTTTTTCTCTTTCATCTTGGGACTCTTATGGTGCAAGATACTATTCATGCGAGACACCATGATTTATTGAAATCTAGAAACCCCTGTTTCTATATCGATTCTCCGACTTCTTCATTCTCTTAGCTCAAGGCTTTGCATCTCGCACGTTCACGATTCACCATGGCTGTAGTATGAACATTCTGCTCTCTCAAACCTCACTGCTAACTGTCCGATGTCACAATAATGATGTTTTGAAATGCTGACTTTCAGTAGCTCAATGGGCATGCAAAAGGCAATCCAAAGTCTAAGGCTGCAACTCAATATCTATCCTCGAATGGCTTCAAGTCTGCAGGTATTGAGAAATACATTTATGCTTAATCATCTCCACACTTCACTAAACACTATTTCGCAGACGTGCTGATACCAGACACTGCTGGCTTCGGGAAACGCAGGATTGCTGGACAAAGTCGCTCTCTAACGGTCTACGCCGCGGCGTTCGTCTTTGGAATCTACATCTTCTACCGCTTCGAAAATCCAAGGGTACGTGCTGCTGCCCTTGGGTTGCTATTTCCAGGTGCAGGCCTCGTTGCTGTAGCCACCATTCCCTCCGTCATACTCTCCATTCTCGCGATAGCCCTCTTTCCTGTAACGCTATTCGCCTGGTTTGCCTGCGGGGGACTGCTTTTTCCCATCATCCTCTGGCTGGGAAGTGCTCTTTTAGCGGCTGTGCTGTCCAAAGATTCCCTATTTGAAGCAGCGGCCCCGCTTTGTGCAGTTTCCAGCGCCCTTCTGGTTGCAATCGTCCGAAGAAAATCTCTCGCCACTTCAGCGGCCGCATGCGACAGGCGAACTCAGCGAAATGGCTATCTAATTGACCAAGTTAAAGCGAACCAGAACCCAAAACTCAAGGTAGCTGAACCTGGGTCTCGAGAACTCAATATCCGTACCCTTCGATTTGTTCAGCATGTTATCGAATCAGGCTTGCTGCCGCCGGATGATTGGAGTCGTCATACTGTCATCGACCAATTCCAGACTGCGGCTTTGCGCTATCAACTATACGGAATTGTGTATTCTCTGCAGCTATATCAATGCCACTACGTGCCGAACTACTCTGGAGTTGTGGGTGAGGCCTGCGTCAACGCATTGACGAAGGCACAGTGTAAGAAAGTGAATAGGTAGGTTGCCACTCAGCCTCAGCCCCAAGCAAAAACCTAGAGATGCTCGATTCTAACTAGTGTAAGTTTCTGGAAATGGGAGAATATGTGGGGCAAGCTCAACTTCACAAACTGGAACCCTATTACAAAAGACAATATCGTGAGTCAAAGAGTCAAAGGTTCGTTTATAGTGTACCGTTTAGCTTATTCAACGAACAGATGGTCACTGGATATATTGGGCTGGCTCTCGCGCTGTATGACGGCAATACTCGCGACTACCGCTTTCGAGAGAAGGACTGTATGGAATTTGTTGTCACTGATAAGCACAAGTACAAGACCAGTTTCCCCGAAATCATCAAGGCGGTCTTTGAAAACATGGACCAGTGCGGATATACATTATATCCGTGCGGTAAGACCCTGCCCTACTATCTGATATCAGCCGTAAATCTAACGGTCGTTGCAGAGCCCCATTGGATATATACACCTTGCAAGTACGTCCCAATCCAACCTTAAACCACCTCTCGCGTTCGGCCTAACAGAGTGCAGTCTTTTCGGAATCACCGGTGTCGTTGCCGCTGACCGCACGCTTGGGACTAACTACGCAGATAAACTTCACACGCGATTTGCCCAGTCTCTAGAAGAAGAGTTTTCCGAGCCCGATGGCTCTTTACTGCCAGTTCGAAACAAGCTCACAGCTTTTACTGTAAGCTCAACGAAAAAAAAAAAAGGCAAGATCTCAAAGTGTTGCTCAAGTAATAACCTCTGCGAAGATACCCGGAATCGTTGGCGTCAGCTCGGATTGCACCAGCAGCATGCTCTGCTCATCTTACATCCCGCACATTGCGCAGTACGTCAAACCCTACATATACCGCCAAACCAAACAGCGCTAACCAAAGCCAAAGCCGCCTCTGGGCAATCATCCGCAAAGAAGCCGTCCAATACGACAGCTCCGGCAAACTAAGCGTCACAACCATCTCCGGCGGCGACAACATAGTATGCCCCCCTTCCCCAAGTTCCTCCACCCCCCAACACTAACACCCCCTAAGGACGCCGGGAACTACAAACACGGCCTCGGCGGCGTGCACATCATGCTCGCCGAAACTGCCGGCGAATTCGGTGACGCCGCCCTCCAGGCCGACTGCCTCTCCGCCCTCGACACAATCCACAACCCCGTCGAGGCCACCGCAACCGGCTCTCTCTACAACAGAAACCTCTCCACCTTCCTGCAGACTCAGGCGCTGCAGGCACGCATGCTGGAGTACCGGGACTGGGATACGATGATCACAAGGGGCGTGCCCGAGAAGTGTTTTGAGGGGCCGTTGCTGGCGCATGTGCCGTTTCCGCAGGTGCTGGTGGCGAAGGCCTGGAGTGGGGATGGAAGGGGGCTGGAGCTTGTGCTGTGGAATGGGAGGGAGGCGGGGGTGTTTGAGGTCAAGCTTGAGAGGTTGGTGCCGGGGGGAATCTATGTGGACAGTTCGGGGCGGAGGGTGGTGGCTGATAAGGATGGGAAGGCGAGGATGGATGTCAGGGTTGATGGGAGGACGTGTGTTGCCCTCTCACCAGCATGAGTGCTGCCGTGCCATTTTGCGCTCAGACAACCGGGTAATAATGCAGATGTTGCTTTTCTTGGTCGACACCAGGAGTCGACGCATTATTGATATGAAGGAGTTTCAAGCACCTCAAATAAACCGTACAACCCACCCTTATTTCCATACAAGTACAGGCTTCAGCGTCTTCCCCGACTTCATGTCATCAATAGCGGTCTGATAGTCCTCCACAGCATATTTTGTGACCAACTTCTGCAACGGGAACCGCCCCGCCGCCACCTCTCCCACAAGATACGGGACAAACTGTTCGGAGGAGAAAAAAAATCAGCATCGTCCAAAAAAATTCTCAAAGCGGCAGCAGAAACCGCCCGACTCACCTCTCCAGGCACGCTATCCCCTTCGGTACACCCCACATAACTCTTTCCCAAACTCATCAACGTCGTACAGTCCACCTGGACCTTCTTCCCCCACCCCGTCACGCCCACCGTCGCGGCCTTCCCGAGCGCACCCAGCGCCTCGATCATATTCTCAATCACGGGAACAACCCCCGTCGCGTCAATCGCATACTGCACGCCGCTGGACTCGGCGGTGAGCTTCCGGATCTCGGCGACGATGTCCTTGCTGCCTCCATCCAGCACGTGGGTCGCGCCGAGCTCTTTTGCGAGCTCGAGTCTGGATTGGACGAGGTCGATGGCGATGATGGGGGAGGCGCCGATGTTCTTTGCGGCGATGAGAGCGCTGAGGCCGACGGCGCCGGCGCCGAAGATGGCGATGCTGTGGTTTTCTTTGACTTGGAGCGTGTTGATGACGCAGCCGGCGCCTGTTTGCACGCCGCAGCCTAGCGGCGCGAGGAGCGAGAGGTCCGTGTCCGCGGGCACTTTGACGAGGCAGTTCTCCTGTACAATGGCGTGGGACGCGAAGGAGGATTGGCCGAAGAAGCTGCCGGAGACGTTCTCGGCCTCGGCGGTGGTATAGATGAAAGAACCATCAGGGCGGCGGCCGGAGATGTTAGAAGCGTAGAAGTTCTTGCAGTAGGCGGGGTGGGCGGTGCGACATGTCCCGCAGGAGCCGCAGAAATTGAAGCTGAGGAGGACTTTGTCGCCGGGCGAGAATTTGTCAGTTAGTCCATTGCCTACGGAGAGGATGACGCCGGCGCCTGGGTGGGGAAAAGAGAGATGTTAGTGTGATGGCCTTTCCTGGGGTGATTGAGCATGCGTAGAGATTGGGAAAGGAGGGAAAGGGGCAATGCTGCCATTGAAGAATTATATAAAATGTCGAGTCCTACCTTCATGACCAAGGACGAATGGCGGAGGCAGTGATTTCATGCACGTGAGGTCCGTGTGGCAGATGCCTGTAGCATGCATCTCAAGCAGCACCTCCTTTTCCCCCGGCGCACCTACATTCAGCGTCTCGATCTTCAATGGTTCATCATGGCTTCGCAACACTAGCGCTCTTGTCGTTTGGGTCATTTTAATTGGTGGTGATACAATTGGTGGTGATAGAGTACGAGATATCGATAGTTGTGCAAACAATATTTTTGGAACCAATGATGTGACAGCTTTTATTTCAACATGTTGAAAATTTGGAAAGCGGAAAATGTTGTGCATCCATAACTACTGCCTGCTACTTCCCCGCATAAGTTGGGGGTCAGAGATGTCTGACGGTAGCGGGGTGTACAATACCGATTGTACCACCACTAGAGCAAATGCCGGGTGCCGTACAAATATCGAGTCAGTTGCAGCTTGATCAGAAGTGTGATGTCACGTGAAATTTAGGACTGCATGGAAAGTGATGGAGATTATGGAGTTAAATCGATCATGACTGAATTAGAGAACTGTTTGGTGAAAGAGGGAGGAATCTGGACTTTTGGCTGATGGATGCCTCATTGCATGTGTTCGATTCAAAGCATTATCATTAGAACATAGCAATAAGAGCACAGCAAATATGGTAGTACGAGTAAGATATACGAGGAGAGAGCTCTATGATGAATTGGATACGGCATTCTACATGACTGGCTATACAATCGATTGCAAGAAAATTACATTTACAACATACCTGGCATCGTTCAGGATTCAGAAGCGAGGAATTTGACTGGGATATCCACATATCTCGAACGGATGTAATCTGCGAAGCCCTTGCCGAGACCGTCAAGAAGAGCCGTGCTGCTAATACCCCTGCCAAGCGGGCCATAGACGACAAAATGAACAGCTTTGAGTCCAGGAAATTCTACCCGTTCAACGTAATACTCGGGCTTCCAATCATCTCCCATCAGATCCTTCATTTTGGCACTAGTCAACAAGCTCCGGAGCCAGTCATATTCTTCATCGGTGTGGACAAAGAGGCCAATGTTGACGTTCGCACCTTTGTCACCGGAACGGGCAAGAGCAATGTCACCTAGCGGCCTGAAGGCCGTCTCGCCGAAGGTCTTGAGATCAACGGGATTAGTGGGCTCGTAGGTATGGCGCCGGCCAAGGGGCTCTGTAACGGATACATGACCGCTTGAAAACTTCTTGACTGAAAGGTTCTCGGCTGTCGCGTTCTTTTCTAAAATATGCACACCCTCTTCCAACTGGTCTTGGCCAATTATACCAGGATAAAAGGCCAGAAACTCCTTTGGTAAAGCTGTGCGGAAATCCATGGAGCCGTGAGCACCTGTGAGATGGTCAATAGGTGTCCGATCCTTTCGCGGAGAGAGATATTACCTGAGTAGTGTTGCATGCCATTGTACATTTGAGCACGCAGCAAGCTGTACAGGGTTTCTTTCTTTTCTGCTTGAGCGAATATACGGCATTGTGTTGTACCCCTTATCTGGCTTCGCGGGTTGACTTCTGGCTGACCAATCCTGAAAATCCAATCAGCATATATCATGCAAATGTTGCTTGGGCTTCTGCGTTTATTGGGGTATTAGGAATCACAAAAAAACTTGCCTTTGGAAATCCAGAATGTCAAAATCGTCGATAAGCTTGTTCCTCTTCAAATATGTTTTGATTTGGAGTTCATAGATGTCATATTTCTTCTCAATTGACTGTGGCGTTCCAGTTGCACTCATAAGACATTCGCATTGGTAGCCACCTTTGTAGAAGACTGCTAGTTTGGTGGTTGCTGGAGGTGGGAGACCTTTAACTCCGGAAACGTATACTCTAAACACAGGCTGTCAGTTCATTTTTGGACTGATCGCGAGCAAATTAAAATAGCACAAACCGGTCTTTGCCAATTTCTTTCATTGTGATTTTAGAGAGATCGGCTTTGACATCGCTGTTAAGGTAATGGTCCCCCTGGATCTCGTAGACAAGTTGGCAACGGATGGTGTCGAGCGTAACGAAGCCGTTCAATGCCGGGTGTTTTGTGAGCACGCAATCGCCATTGGCATGAATCTCTGCAATCGGCAAGCCAATGTCCATCAGTTCCTCCGTTGGATATTTCTCGAACCCGGAGAAGTTGGCACCAGTCGCCTTCAGATCGTTGTTAGACATGGTCGCATCCGCACCGAAAATATTTTACTCACGTAAGCAGAGCATTCAATGAGATGGCCAGCAACCAGAGCACCAGCAAGCTGATCGAAGTCGGTTTCGCTCCATTGATGCCACCATTGGGCAATGCCGATGACCGGTGACGCATCTGCAACTCTTCCGCCTGCAACGATAATCAGTAATTGAGAAAGGAGCATGTCCAAGAATTGGCTGACATAGAATGATGTCGGCACCCTCATCAAGTCCTTTCTTGATTGCTCGAGCCCCCAAATAAGCATTCGCGCTCACAATAGGCTTATTGGGATTTCCGAGAAAGTCGTTCGTGTTCTTCGCGAGTTTGACGTTTGGGTTCACCTCGTCCAGGTGAGGAACAAGGCCTTTGTCGGCACTCAAGATGCCATCAATACGATCCATCAAGTCATCGCCAACCACATATGCCACATTAAGGTCATAGCCCTTCTCTTGACACTGGGTCTTGTCAGATTTAGATTCGACAGTCAGGAATTGGACAATTTACAATCTTCTGAACTTCTAATGCGAGTCCCTTGGGATTCAGAGCCCCGCCATTTATAACCACTTTGATTCTCTTTTCGTTGATGAGAGGAAGAGTCAATTTCAGCCCGTCCAAAGCTGTTGGCTCATATCCGGGATGCTTGCCCGCTCTGAACGCCTCGGCGTTACTTGCAAGGTTGATTTCTACAATAGCAGTAAGGTGCCCGCAACCAAAAGATGATATGGAGGAGGATTGAATAGAAGTTGGCCTTACCTGCAAGATAGTCGCCCGTAATTGCATCTACTGGGCCATTTTGCGCTTGGTACAACATGAACTCACCCGGATCAGCTGGGAAAAGTTAGCAATTGGATCTTTCAAGAGATATGAGATAAAATATCTAAATATATGCAGTGGAGCTAGGAAGCTCACCATTTGCTCCTGAGCAGTCTGCTACCCGTACTGGTCTTTTTTCGGAACCGTTCAAAGCCATGGTTGTTTAGAGTATTGCAAATATCCCTTCCAAAAGCCGCGAAATGGTTTTGTGAGGACCCTGAGGCAAAACTTCCTATACCTGAGCATTTCCGTCGCTCGACCACCAGTTGGCCTATTTATTATTTTTCCGGATCTGAGGAGAGAAACAGCTGTCAGGAATTTGATTGAGCCCCTCACAACCTGGAAACCTCGGGATTCTTGCAACAGCAACCAACTCGCCACACATTTCACACTCAGCGTCTTCATCAGCGAGCGCCATTTATCCTTCCCACGGCACTACGGCAATATAATAATGCCTCGCGCTGCAAGCCGACCGCTCCATAGGCATCGAATCGAGGCTTCCGGTCACCTTGGCTTACGCTCTCTGTCCGGCAAACAACACGTAAAGCAGACTCTCCAAATCAAGGTGACGAATGGTTGCGGGAATCAAGAGCAGCAGATTCCCCTCATTCCACGGCTTTAATTGGACTAGAACGAGGCGGATGGAGGGTAGCAGAAGGAATTCTCTGACATCGTCGCCAATGATTCAGGATTGTACCGGAATTTCCATCGCAAGCACCCGGTTTGTGCATACTGACTCAGCCCAAATGATTCAGCGAAAAGAAATGCCACATTCGGCTGAATCTTACGACCATACAGTGATTCTCTGGCTTGAGAACACAACGGCGGGACCATAGCTAGACAACGACGATGCATAATGGCGTACGTTAAATTCTGGCTTCAATTCATTGAAGAGAGATGTCCTCGAAGCAATTCCAGATTCATTCATCCAAGTTCTTTTCGCAATGGCTCCAGGGAAACCCTTCAAAGCCATAATCATCGGTGGGAGCGTGTCGGGGATGACCATGGCTCATATGCTCGAGAGAGCTGGCATTGATTATATCGTACTTGAGCGAGGTTCCGAAGTTACTTTTAACGGCGGAGCTAGCATTGGTTTACAGCCCCACGGGCTCCGCATCATGGATCAGATGGGGATGTATGAGGATATCCTCAAAACGACCACGCCAATGGCCCTCGCTTGCCACAGACTACCGAATGGGAAGGCTTTCGCGAGATCCGAGTTCACACTTGAAATTGAAGAGAGGTATGTTTATAGTTCAAGTTTAATTGCTCTAAGATGTCTGATGTGTGAGGATAGACACGGTTATCCAATTCTCTTCTTCGAGCGTGCCGAAATGTTGGAGATCCTATACAAGCATTTACCGGACAAGTCGAAGATCCTTTGCTCAAAGAAGGTGGTAGATATTCAGAGCAACTCGGAGGGCGCAGTAGCCACTACTGCGGATGGCACCTCTTACTCCGCAGATATGATCATCGGTGCCGACGGAGTGCACAGCACTACTAGACAGGCAATGTGGAAAATCATGGAAAAGACGGAACCGAATTTGGTCAAGAAGGAAAGGAGTTGTATGTGTTTTTTTTTTCTTTTTCTTTTCAATTTTCAATTTTCAATTTTCAATTTTTCATTTATTTATAAAACCCATTTGAGTAGCAACTGATTTCTCGGCAGCAATGTTCTCCGAGTACGCTTGTGCATTTGGTGTCTCAATTTACGACAGCCCTGATGAGGACCTCAAACCTGGATACAGCCATATCAATTATGAAGAGCAAAGATCCCATATTTGCATTGTGAGCACTAGAAAAAGGAAGTTTTGGTTCTTAATTGTCAAGCATGACAAAAGATACTACACGCCAAACATCCCGCGATTCACCCCTGCGGATACCGAGGCCATCATACACAAGAATAGCGACATTCGAGTCACGGAGAGAACTACCCTTGGCGACCTTTGGAAACACAGGTCCAAGTGTTCCATGGTGTCTTTGGAAGAAGTGATGTTTAACAGGTGGTATGAAGACCGCCTCGTTTTACTCGGCGATGCCGTACATAAGGTCACCCCGAACGCGGGCCACGGTGGTAATACTGCCATCGAAAGTGCTGCAGTTCTGGCCAACTTGCTTTATGACGCCAAAAATGCCCCTAGTGGTCGAAAGTCTTTAACCCATAAAGGCTTGCTAGCGGTTTTCCGGGAGTATCAGGCCAGCCGAATGGCTCGAGTTGCCAACGCCTGCGAGAAATCTTCAATGGCAACTCGGCTCCAGGCCATGGATTCCATGCTGTGGAAAAATCTCGCTCTTCGAATCGTCCCCGCCTTGGGCGAATCAATGGAAGTCAATGCGGCCTCGGCCCTGATTATTGGAGGAGAGCCCTTGAAGTCCGTCGAGTACAAGGGCAAGCAAGGGTCCATTCCTTGGGATGGCTGGGACTCGGCACAGGAGTATCAACCACGGAAGAACACGTTCTTTACAGGAGCGCTTCAGAGTCGACGGTTCTTGGCCGTGCTCCTTGCCATTGCTTGGGCACTACAACACCAATATGCCCCTCCAGCCATTCCTGTGCTGCAGCATACCGACGGTGTTGGTATGGAACCGTATTTGTCCAACAACAAGACGGGCGCGTTTTCAGGGTGGCTCCAAGAATATGGCGCTAGTACGATGCCTACCAATCCTTGGAACACGCTTGAATCCTCTGTTCAAATGCTTTCAATAGGTGTTATATTGGCGGTTGAGCAATTTCGAGGCTTCTCCGCAAAGAAACATCACGTTGAGTACGTATTTTAGGTTTAATGACTAGAACTATGATCGCTGATGTGTTGCAAATAGTCTTCTAGTTGCCGGTGCTGCCTTCAGACTCGGCGGTATAGGACTTGTTGGTCCTTTATATTTCCTCTCGAACGCCTTTGAGACGTACCTTGATCCTGCACCGAATCGACGAGGCAATGTAGTCCCCATCGCGGTCGCCAAACTCCTTCCGACCGCCTTCCTCGTCAGCGTCATTATCAACGCAGCGCTACTTAGCGGCCTGCCCAAACCGATCTGGCCTATTTCTGACCGCGTGTACGAGCGCATTTTTGCGGCTTCTATACAGCTATCACCTGTTATGCCATCGATTGTGGCCCGGATACTTTCCATATTCACGTCAAGCGAGGCGGAGAAACCAATAATGGGCCACACGGACCTGGAGAGCCTTCAAAAAGCCTACCTCCTCTCAGGACTTTTGTCAGCAGCAGCACATATTCTTGGAACCGCATTTGCTCTTATTACTCCAAGGTCTACCGCTTCCAATCTCTCAACCGGCCAATGGTTTCTGACTCTTCTTCTCGGCGCGTCAGGCCTCGAAGGCTCCCTTCGATCAAGCTACATGGCTTTCGCGAGCGCTGCAATGCTTTGGGTGTATTGGTCTTGCAGGATGGCTGTTCCGGCTAATTCGAGAACGGTATTTTCGAATTTCAAGCTTGCTTTGGTGGTTGCTAGTTCTCTTGCCCTGGCAGGGCCTGGTGCAACGGCTTCGCTGTTTTGGCTATGGAGGGAGGACAAGACGAGGTGCGATAAGGAGACTGCTGCTAAGTTTCAAAAGACTTTGCGAAGAGATTGAAGTTACCGGGTGGGTGTCAAACATTGAAGAATGGTCGTGTGGTTTGAGGGACTTTTGAGACGTTTCACTCGTGGACCAGAAAAGTAATGTAAGCAGAGGAATGATGTACGTATAAGGAAGCAAAATTCTCAACTCGAGACTATACATAAGCATCAGCCCCATGGTGTAGTTTTAATCAAGAATGTTTTTCGGGCGTGAAAGGAGACGAGGAAAGGGGATATGGTGCGGTGTGAAATATACGCAATCAAATCTGAACTGTTTAGCACGATCTGCCTGCCCGGCTCCCATTTACACTGCTTTCTGATTCCATCAACATGGAGGCCACCACAAGTGCATCTACTACACTTCCTCTTGGATGCTATTACACCCATGCTAACGACGATATCTTGGTCAAAATCTTACGTGGGCGGGCCTTTTTCAAGCGCCCGATCTATACGTCAACCAGCGCTGCGACTACGTCGCCCAACGTCTTTCTAAAGTCTTCGTTATCCGGCATATTCTGACATCTAGCCTTTAATGACATCCTGACTTTATTTTTCGTCGTTGTAACTGTAGGGCCCAAGTTTCAGTGTAATTATCATGTAATTTGCTGTGCCACCGCGCGGCGTATCTAGCCCTTCCAAGGTTTCTACGGGAAGTAGTATCTATCCTTCTACGTCCTTCCGATACTCCAGGTCTTTAATTCTATCTGATATTGACGCCTGCATGTAGATCAGCACATCCTCCAACCTGCTGAAGAGAAAATACCAAACGTTCATGAGAAGCCTCTGCGAAAACGAGAATCTCGCCGGAAAAGTATTGAAAGTGTTTATCGACATTACTTCGAACAACAAAGGGCGGTCATAGCTAAGCTCGAAGGCTTTTGGAGCGGCTATCCAATCTCCGTCTAGTTAGCATGGGATCTTCTACTGTTCCAATTTCGATTCTACAAGGCATGCTTTATCATCGCCGCACCTTCAGGGCTCATCTGCCATATTCCAGGCGACGAAAAAAACGCGCTCTGGGCTATCGCGATGGCCACCCCATTTTCCGGCAAAGGACTCATGGAGGTTTTAGAGCCTGCGTCAAATACTCTGGAAAAGTTGAGACTGAAGTCGTTCCCCTTAGTTCGGAATGGACGTGATAAATCTCAACTGAATCTCACCAAGTTTGCGTGTCTGAAAGTTATTTATATATCCTTTTCCTGCCTTTTCAAACCAGGAACGCTGCATTTGCCATACAGCGGAGGATATGCATCGCTTCCTCCCTTGCTAGAGCAGTGGAGTGTGAGTAGACCCTACGAGACCTATTGCCTTTTCCAAAAATCACCAATTCACTTCAACATGCGAATGGACACACCATAACGCACGCAAGCAGAGTGAACTGCAACCAAGTATCATGGCACAAAGCTTCACGGGTGGATAGATACGTTAGTTCTCGACATTGTCGACCACAAAGCGGGGTGATTTTCCGAATTTGCATCGGATAGAACTGTACGAACAGAAATTGGTTTCTGAACGCCCTCTAGAAGGACCGCGGGAAGATTTGACGGGTATGCATTCCAAGCTGCCCAGGTGCCGTTTTGGGACCCGTTATCGATAGGGTCATGTGCTCACGCGACTAGCGCGTTCTCGAAGCCAGCTCGATTGGACTCAGGACGGGCCATTGGAACAAACGAAGCTTGAAGCTCCAACTCCACTGTCATCTCACACTCCTCACGGTCTCATAATAATATGGACTCCGATGATGAATTCGGTCTCTGTTCTGAAGATGAAGAAGCCCTCGCACTCGCCTGCGAAAATGCAGATGCTTCTGCCAAACGCAAACACGACCAAACGGGCACCAACATTGGGCCACCTTCGAAAAAGCAATTAACCGACGCTTTCCCCCGAAAGTCCCCTCTTGCAGTCAAGGTTCTTAACGATCAGTTTGGATTAAAGGCCTTCCGGTTGGAGCAGGAGGCTGCTATAGCACGATTATTGGAAGGAGGGAGTGCAGTCGTGGTGTTCCCTACTGGCGGTGGAAAGAGTTTATGTTACCAGGTTGGCAATTCACAACTCCTTGTTCGAGCGGCTCTGTGTTAGTATTCATGCGTACTGATTATGCGGGAACACAGGTCCCTGCTGTCGCATTCGCGGAACTAGACAAGCTTGCTGGTGATCGGGGTCCCAATGATGGCGGTGTTACCATTGTCGTCTCGCCTCTTATAGCGCTTATGAAGGATCAAGTCGACGCGCTCCTCCGGCGAAATATCAAAGCTGCTGTTCTCAATTCGTCGTTGAGTAGGGAGTCATTCCTTCAAGTCAACGACGATCTTCGAAATGGGAGGCTGAAGCTGTTATACTGTGCTCCTGAACGGTTGAACAACGAGGGCTTTGTTGAGTCTATAAAGTCGGTTCGGGGAGGAGTGAGGTTGGTTGCGGTTGATGAAGCTCATTGTGTCTCAGAGGTACGGCCTTTAACTCAATTGCTCACAGTTAATTATTGTGTAAACTCTTGCTAGGCTAGAGAGGCCTTTTGCCATAATTGCTGATGCACGCTCAGTGGGGCCACTCGTTCCGGCCAGACTATCTCAAAGGTGCGTCGAAGTTTGTTCCAATGTTGCAAAACATGATTATCAGAACTGCCGACGCTATAATACTAATATGCCACAGTGGCGCGTTTTATTACCGAACTCAATGCGGAGAGAGTTGTCTGTCTTACCGCGACAGCAACACCCAAGGTAGCCCGTGACATTTGCAATAGTTTTGGAATCGACGAAAGCGGTCTCTTTAGGACTACGATGTATCGACCGAAGTAGGTACACTTCCCCATCTCGCCCCCAGATCATCAATATGACAGCCCCTATCTAATACCTGGTCTGTACAGCTTGCGTTTACTGGCCGAAGTGTCTCGCAACAAACAAGACTATTACCCAAAGTTGTTCAAGTTCCTGAGGGAGAATCGTGGGCCGACTATCATCTACGTAACGATTCAAAAGGTGCGGAATCGTATTCCATTGTCCACGGTATCAATGAACTAAGAAGGCTAATACTTTTGATGCAGCAATCAGAATTTCTAGCAGAGGATTTGCAAGAACAAGGCTTTAAGGCAAAAGCTTTCCATGCGGGCTTGCCGACTGAAGAAAAGACCAACATTCAAGACCAATTCATGACGCAAAATGACTTGATCGTACGTAACCATTGCCACGTTCAGGCCTAGCCACAGACAGGCCAGTGCAGCCTTCTCACTCGTTCAATAGATTGTAGCAACAATCGCATTCGGTATGGGTATCGATAAAGCCAACATTCGTAATCTCATTCATTGCAACATTCCAAGCAGCGTCGAGGAATACAGTCAGCAAATTGGCAGAGCAGGTCGTGATGGAAGGCCTAGCATCTGCATGTTCTACATGAGCCCGGAAGATTTTTATTTGCGGAACGTCTTCACGTATGGTGATCTCCCTTCTCGTGACTCGGTCCGGCGATTTTTGGAACACGTTTTCTCTCCTGCGAACGTGCTGCTTGATGTCGGTGACACCTTCAACACGAACCACCGTAGTCAAGCCAAAGACTTCGACATCAATGTATGATCTCACTATCTCGACTCCAGTTTTGTAGAACTCTATGCTAATTGCTTCATAGCTATCACCTCTTAGCATCATGTACGCTCAACTCGAGCTTCAATTTGGTCTCATTCGGGCTACCACGCCCATCTACGCGAAGTATGAATACGAGACCATTAACGCCCGCATTCTTATGAACGACAGCAGCTCAGAAGCCGTAGCCATCAGGTCTGTTGCTCATAAGAAGACTAAATGGTGGGAGATCGACGCTGACTCGGCCGCTACCCGTGGTGGAGTAAACCGTCTCGACATCATCAAGAAATTGAACGACTGGAACGACAGAGGTATAATCCTCATGAAAGCTAGCGGTGTCCAAAACGTATATCGTGTGGAGAAGAAATTGCCATCCACGCCGCAAGAAATTGCCGAAATTGTCGATAGGCTTTACTTGGAGATGGTCGAGCGCGAGCAGCAAGCTCTCCAGCGGACGAAGGAAGTAGTTGGCCTGGTCACAAGCAAGAAGTGCTTTTCGAGAAGCCTGGCTGCCTACTTTGGCGACGGCTCCGAAGGCATGCCAGATGAATGCGGTCATTGCACTTGGTGCGAGACGCACAGGCAAGTCGTACTTCCGAAAATTCCGCCAGAACCACCGAGCCCTTCTGCTATTACGGCGATTCTTAGGACTTGTCCTTGGAGAGATGACCCAAGATTTCTTGCTCGGGTTGCGTTTGGTATCACTAGTCCGAGGGTCACGGCGGAGAAGTTGAAGAGCTCGGCTGTTTTCAATTCAATGCCTGTTTGCGAATTTATGGTGAGTATCTCACTCTGATTATGGGAAGCCGCGAGCTACTATACCTGTTATGCTAACGTATTAAATAGGAACTTGTCAGTGTTTTTACTGAGAAATGCAATGAAGCCAATCAAGCCAATCCAGGCAATCAAGCTAATCGAATGAGTCGAACAAATCGAACAAATTAGCGGAGGATGAGACGAGTATATCCACCGGAGATGACATAATGGCCAGGATTTGAGAAGTTGGCATTCTGCGGGCGCAACACCTTTTCTAGCCATTCTTAAAAGGCGTTCAAGGAACTTCTTGATGCTTGGAAGGATGGAATGTATCATAGGTTTTTCTGGATACTTAATTTAAGGGTTGCATTGGGTATTTAAGTAATAGGCCAGGCCGGCTGAAATGGTTACAAGGGAAAGGAAATTTTGGGTAGAATAAGACGAAGTAATTAATGGGGCCAAGCCATAAGTCCCTCACAAGGTTCACATCTAGAGCAATTATCTGTGGTAGACATACTAAATGCACGCGACATAAAGGCAGCTCGAGTATTCTATTTTGGGATTTACCTTAGGCCTTAAAGTCCTGTGCGGCAAATTTGAGCCGTGACGAACGACATCACCCTTAGCCTCTGGAGAGCTTCAGCATGTTAGGAGGCCTAAGTCAGGCATGGAATTTAAAGGTCCAAGAAAAGGGTCTGTATTGATTACTTGTCTTAAAGAAGCCCTAGCTGAAAGTAGATATCTTAGGGTGAGCTCGGCGGTTTCGACCCTCGGAATAAATGCTGGTGGTAGTGGCGGAGCAGCAGCTGAAACGCTTCCGGGAATGCCAAGATGGCAGCCTTCTGTAACATCAAGAAACTGACCCTAAATATTAGCTACTCATATATATTGACAAGCTTTATTCTCACTTAGAGACTACCAGCTACAACGTCTATTGACCTTTCCCATCTTCCTAAATTGTAACCGCTTTCGGCAATCCTCGGACCACTGACCTCCCCGCGGCTTCACACTATTTCTCCTTGCGGTGGATGCCCAGCTCCATCATGTCGGGTAAAGTGTACAGCACTGCGATTCTGAATTACGACACTGCACAGCCCAGTATCCAAAGCCCACACAGGGACCCGATAGCCAAAAGGCTCGGTCTCAGCCTCGCCGCCGGTAAACTCGACAGGATGGCCCTCCCGCAATCTGCGTCGCCCTTCCTCAACCTCCCCGCCGAACTACGCAACCGGATATACGAGTACTACTTCGCGCACCTCAGCTCGTCGTCACACAGCCTCGCTCTCCTCCTCACCTGCCGTCGCGTATACAATGAAGCGCATATCCTCGCCTTTTCCAACACAACGTTTGTCACGACGACATGGGTGCGCTACAAACTCGCCGCGCAGGCAGAAGTGCTGAGACCCGAGACTGCCAGCGCCATTACGTCTGTGGCTTTCGCCTCACATCTGATTGATTGGTGCAAATTTGCGCGCAATAGACAGTATCTGCATGCGGATTTCCTGGCGAACGTGGTGACGCTGTTTCCGGGGCTGAAGCGCGTGGTGCTGTTCGACACGGATTCGGACGAGACACCGCCGTTTTGGTGGCCGAACGGAAATGCGACTAAGATTGAGTCGGTCGTGAGGACTTTTGCGTCGGGACAGGTGATGGCGTGGACGAAGAATGAACCGTGGGAGATGGTTTGGCCGGAGGATGAGGAGAGTGAGAGTTATACGCGGTGTGTGGTGAAGAGGAAGGAGGGAGAATATTTTGGGGCGAGTGAGGTGGAGGTGAGCTTTGAGGATGGGAAATACATGGACGAGGAGGTGGCGGAGACGTGGTGGCAGATTCCTGCGCGGGAAATGGGGCTAGGCTTTCTAGTGGATAAGGATGCGACGCTGAGCCAAAAGGTTATTAGAAGTAGAAGGAAATGGGAGAGGCAGAGGATTGTGGCTGTTGTGTTGTTGAGTCCGTTAGTGCTTCCTGTTTGGATGGGGAAGAAAGCGAGGCAGGCTTGGGGGGGGCGTTGAGGAGGTGGAGACAGAGCTTTTGAGTGTGCGTATTGACTTGACATCTAACCATAGTATTATACCTCTACTGATCTTAAAACATTGTTTACCTTCAACTGATCCAACATTGAAAGTATATCTTGATGCATTTTTTGCCTATTTAGTGAGGGGAAAACTACGAATATCCAGCTATTAGGTTCAGACTCCAGCAATATAATACGATTTGGCATGGACCTTCACCTCGGCAACTCCGATGTCTTCCTTGGCAAAATACGACTAAACAGTTTATGAATAGGCATTCATTCTCCAATTGCATGCCGCGTGGGTGCCTCGTGGCTGAAATGTGGCTGAAATGTGGCTGGTGCGTGGCTGACCGCGGGGTGCTGAATCTCAACCCCGCCAGAAAATCGCCGAGTTTTTCTCTTGATGCTTACTACCCCAACAGCAGCAGTCTCACTTTTCTCTCGAAAGCTTCATCCTCTATCGAAGGCATTCGTGCGCTCAGTCGTACTGCCCTATCGAAAAATGGCTGGCGTTCCGAATACTTACGCGGGTTTGTAGCACTTTCATTTCATACCACTGCCCCGCTATTCCTCTCCTCTTATCGATTCGGCTCTCGATGCCCCGGAATAGCATTTAACTCTCCGCTAATCATTTATTCAGACCCAGTCCATATCGCCGTAATAGGCGGTACGGGTCTCCAGACCCTCCCCAACTTCACCCTCGCCGCGACCCTCACTCCCACCACCCCCTGGGGCCCTCCCTCGTCTCCAATCTCAATCCTCCAGCACCCCTCCCCTTCCACCGGCAAGCTTATCCCCATTGCTTTCGTCTCCCGCCATGGCCTTCACCATGAACTAGCGCCCCACGAAGTCGCCAACCGCGCCAACATCGCCGCACTTCGCTCCCTCGGTGTCCGCACAATCATCGCCTTCAGCGCGGTCGGCTCGTTGCAGGAGGAGATCCGGCCGAGAGACTTTGTCGTTCCGGATCAGATCATTGACCGGACGAAAGGGATTAGGCCATTTACATTTTTCGAGGGCGGGATGGTCGGACATGTCGGGTTTGGAGATCCATTCGATGAGGGTTTAGCCAAGATTGTGAGGCAATGCGGGCACAGTCTCGAGGGCGAGGGAGTGCGGCTGCATGACCGCGGAGTAGTGATTTGCATGGAAGGGCCACAGTTCTCCACACGAGCTGAAAGCAATCTTTATCGCAGCTGGGGCGGCAGCGTCATCAACATGTCCGCGCTGCCGGAAGCTAAGCTGGCGCGAGAGGCGGAGATTGCGTATCAGATGATTTGCATGGCGACTGACTATGACTGCTGGCACGATTCGGAAGACGTGAATGTGGAAATGGTGATGGGGCATATGAAGGCGAATTCGGAGAATGCGAGGAGGTTTGTTGGAGCGGTGTTGGATGAGCTCAGTAAGGAGGAACATGCGGGGCAGGTGCTGGCGAAACATCTTGATGGGCAAAGCAAGTTTGCAGGGTCGATTACGCATAAGGAGGGGAGAAGTGAGGAGGCTGTTAAGAAGCTGAGTTGGCTTTTTCCGGGGTATTATGACTGATGGCGTGTCCAGCGAGTACAATACTCCTTGCATATAGCTTTGCATATTTGTGGTAAGTGGCGCGCTATGCACTATCTCAATTGAGTATCTGTTCTACCATCGGGCTACCAGCTGACAACAGCAGCCCAAATAAGGCCGATAGACTACATTATACCACTACAAGATTCAACATCACACAGATCCGCCGATTTGGCACCCAATTTAGTTCCCCTAACCATCGATATTGATTCAGACCCAGTCTGATGAGCCCTCATGCTCCTAGCAGATCAAGGCCCACATATCCGCCGTGGTCCTCTGAACTGAAAGCCATGACCACGCCGACTTCCACTGACCTGAGATGTACGACTTTGCATGGCTGCCCAGCGCTCAGTCGTCTTACGACCTTTTAACTGGTGGCGGTTCGGGTAGCCGATTCCGTGTGGATCGGGTACTTGTGTCCATAGCTAAGTTTAAGACTGTCTCTGCTCACTCATCCAACTCCAGTTAGAGCGCTGCCCTGCGTTATATTATTGCAGTGCACCGCCGCATCCGTACGCATAGGCAGATAGAGAATCGTACCCTAGGCGCTGTCCTGCACTGAATCGTTGCGATTCCCTACCTCCATACACTCCACCCTTCCCCTGCGGAAATCGGGTATATAGGCCCTCGAGGAACTGGTCCATACCTCATCATATTATTCCATACGCTGCGCGGGTTGTCATTGTCTTGCACATGCATGCCTTCGAACTTGTGGGCGCCGTCCCCATGATGGGTTCTGGATAGGCCGAGGAAGGTTACCAACCTGCTTGCGGAGGATTTGCGAACCGGTCTCGGGGTCTGTGTTATCTATGTGGAAGAGGCAGGGTGAAGAGGTCGTTACGGGCGAAATAGACCATGGATTATTTGTCGGACATGTACATTTTGGAAGGTTGGTGAAGGGGTTTGGGGGATGGTGGAATGGTGAGGGTTTGGCAGTGGTAGGTTGGTGGTGGGTGTAGTGGTTGAGGGAGTTCGTGGTTTGAAATCGAGAAGAGGAAGGAAGAACATGGCTCGAAGTAAGCGCTTTGATATTCCAGTATGTTTGCTGCTCCTCAACGACTTGGTCGACAAGTCGACAACTAAGCAATACTGAATCACTGCTGTAGGTAACACTTAGCAGCTCTCATGAACTCATTATAATTGTCGCATTTACATTTACTAACCCATCTCAAACCACTCAGAAACGGCTGTCTATCCTGCCTAGCCTCGACTCAAGCCCTTTCCAACATACCAGATGGGCCAGTCTCATTTATTCCCAATCCTCTATAGACTCAGAGACACATTCGAGCCCACACACTCCCAAATGACAAAACTCCAGGGCCAGTTTATTACCATCTCTGGCTCTACTACCTTGCGTTAACCTTCGACTACTCCAACATCAACTGCACCAGCTGATTCTGAGGTTCATTTTCCGGCTCCTCAATATAATAAGGCTGCTGCAGCATACCACTCAACCGGCCGCCTTGGCTTCCACACCCGCGTCACCCCCTACACTCACCGTTTCCTGAAGGGCTACTTCCTTCATTGCTGGGAGGACCAGCCCCTCAATATTCACCTCCTCTATAGTTCGACGGCCCACCGCCGCCGTACTCCGAGCGACAACTACCCCCCTGCCGCTGAGAAGCCTCCTCCACTTTGTTGGCCCACCCTATCTATAGTATGCCGACCTTCAGCGTTAATCCCAAACTCCGCTTCTTTCCCGAACCAATCAGGATGACCATGATTGTATCCTTTATCATAAACATGCCCGTCACGGCCGTAAATCGCATTGCTGTTGGTGCTGCTGCTGCGGCTGCGGCTGCATTTGTTGGTATCGAGATTGTATTTCCCGCTGGGGAACTCGCGGTGGCGGCTGCGAAGATCCCATGGCCCAGGGCTCTTCGTACAGAATCCCTAGAAGGCTCGCAATGCCGATCTCTCGGCGGGGTGGCCGGTGGTGACGGTCGGAGGGTACGTGGTGGTCCCAATTGATTCAGTCGGTGGGCCATCTGTCGTCGCGGCGGCCGCCGCCGAGTAGTGTGGAGAGGAGCTCGCTCACGGGTGTCTCGGAGAATTGTTGTGGTGAGCGAGAGCCTTTTTTTTTCATATTGCTTTCAGGAAATTTTCATTGGTTTATGAGGAGGTTGATAATTAGTTTGCCAGAGGGTCTAAGAAAGAGATGAGGAGAGCTTTCAAGAGAGGGGTTAAGAGATGATTCAGGAGAGGGGTTGAGAGAGGGTTCAAGAGAGGAGTTGAGGAAGGGTTTGCGGGTTATTGTGGAGATATAGATGGGAGAAAGAGGTATGGAGGCGAGGATGTAGAAGTGGGAGGTTTTGCTGTATTGAAAGCAGGCCTTTGCCCACTCTTTACTACTATCCGAAACACCATAATCATTGGAAGAACCGCTTTCGATCCAATGCAGAGACATTTTCAATCAACATGCTGTTTGAAGCTCGCAGCGCGGAGACTTCGCGGTCGAAGCGCAGGGTTGTTTCCGTTGATTCCCTGAGCGAAACGTGGCTTAACTGACGAAACGGTTGTGCAAACATCTGGAGAAGGCAAATCATCCATATTAACTTGCCCGAGTTGGGGACTCTGCGACGCTTCTTGGATCTCATGATCTGCCGCCTCGAACAACCCTGAGCCAGTCCCGAACTCCCGATTGGACCTTTCATCTGTGGTGTACGACGTCGTGTGGCTCTCGGATGACTGTGAAGATCCATACCCTTCGTCGGTGCCCCTGCTGTTAGACGACCAGGTCAACTGCCGATGCTGTCTTCGAAAGTTGGTCTCGCGTATCATGAAGGACCGATCGACCAATGCGTCGATATCGCTCTGCCAGAGATCAGTGTGTTAGAGGTGGAACTGTAGGATCCCCTGGAGAACTCACGACTGTAATTCTACAGTCCAGTGCGTATCCGCCGGAATCAGTAGCTTTGAATTGGAAACCTAGCTCTTGAAGAGCACACTCCTCAACTAGATCGCATCCGAGGACCACATACTCGTAGTGAGAGTCGGGTAGAGAATCTTGCTGTGAGGCCTCGAGCTGAGGTTTGTAATGGGGCTTGAAGAAGTTCACGTGGATAGGCTGGTTGCCAAGGAAGTATGTTTGTCCAGCTTCTGGATTACAGGTTAGCAATGGTCAGTTCTAGCAGATAATTTGGACACATACCTGTAATGCGTAAGAGGTTTCCATCCTTTTGCTTTTAGAGACTGCAGCAGTTCGCTATTGGGGCTGAAAAGCGGTGGTTCCCAAAACAATGTTCCCCAGAGTAGTTCTTCATCCGGTGAAGAAGATTGGATCAGCATTTTATCATGCTCGCAATCTATTTGAAACGACGCAGTGACACCACATTCCTCTAGGTTGGATTCCATCTCGGACACTGACGAGGAAGCTCTATTAACTCTGGATGGTAGTAAGATGACCTTCTGAGAAGTTCGGGATTCATCGTCACTTGGAGCCGCCTGTGGAGGGTCAGAAGTGCGATAACTGCTTCTCGACTGGCGACTTATAACTGGCCTAGACCGTCTGTTCGTGGTTGTGAATGGGCCATGAGGGATAAACTCCTCTTGATATATACTCGTTGGAGTAAGCTGCGCTGTGATGAAAGGCTCAAGTTTATCTTTCGAAAACTCGGTAACTTCGATCCTTCGCTCGCCATCTTCTATGCGTGTCTTGCCTAACGGTAGTGGCGATTGAGCTCTGTAGCGTTCGTGATGCTGCTGACCAAGGGAGTTTTTTCCAGCTTCCAGTTGCTCCTCATACATTTGTATCAATCTCCGATAATCGTCATCCAGTTTCCTCCTATCCTCTGCGGCCCTGGCCTCGACTTCGTCACGGGCACGTTTCGCAGCTTCTGTCTCTGCCAGCTTTTTCGCTTTTTTTGCCGCCTTCGCAGCAGCATTTGCTTCAGCTATTTCTCTGTCCGCAAGCTGCTTAGCTTCTCTAGCTTTCTTTACAGCTTTAGTCTCAACTTCCTCCCGAGCCGTTTTGACTGCCTCGGCAATTCTCTTCGCAACGTCTTCTGCATCTCTCTTTGCCCTAGCTGCATCTTCCCGCCTGCGTCGCTCATCATCTCGTTCTTCTTTTGCAAGTCGATCTAGGAGCGTCTGCTTGGCATTGTGTTCAAGGAACATTTTGGGCAGGGACTCAATCTCGCGCTCAAGTTCTTCATTGCGTTTGAGGCTGTAGGATTCTTGAGCGGCTCCTCGTTCCTCAAATTCCTTCTCTTTGTTCTCCTGACGCACGAAAAGAAGATCCAAAATTCGGGCAATGCGGTCTACATCAATGGATTCGTTCGACTGCGGCGGCGGTGGCGGCGGTGGCACAGGTTGCTCAGGTGGAGGTGGCGGCGGCGGCGGCGGTGGTGGTGGTGGCGCAGGCTGCAGAGGCGGAGGTGTCGGAGTTTGTGCTCTTTGGTTAACTGGAAATCGTCCTGGATGGCCATAGGGCAGTTGTCCGAATTGTGGTCTTGGTGGAGGAATGGTCTCCGTATTGCCTCTAGGATAATGTGGGTTCATCAAGGGTGGCGGCGTACTGTAAGGATATGGAGGATGTTCGGAATTATATTGCCCTCCAACCCCTGAGCTAGGAAGAAAGGGGTTGCTGGGAGGAAGTGGTGGGCGACGCCTATGTGATTTTCCATGAGGTGGAACCCAACTTGGGCCAGATTTTCTTGAACCATTCTTGGTATCTGCACCATATCTATCAAAATAACTCGCATGGTTATCCTCGTCTTCGCTCTGGTCGTCATCATCTGAGGAGTCCAATTCTTCGGCGGTTGCAGCGAGTCGTGCTTTCCCCTTTTCATTTTCTTTGACTTCGCTGTACTCGTGAAGCCTCTCAACCAAGGATTGTGTCCACGTCTTGTCTTGAATCGAAGTGTAACCAATGGTGCTATCCCGAATTTAGGCATGGTCCAGGATCGTCCACTCATTAAGAAGTTTATCCACGACCAGTGAAGGCTCAAGCCAGTGTCCTAATTCTAGGAACTAGAATGTGTCAGGAGTATTCTTCGAACCTCTCCCAAACCTTACGACCTGTGCTTTTTCGGCTGCGCTCTCGTATTCACCATCCGACGGTTCTGAAAGAGCATTGTCCTCTTGAATTGTAACGACCGTAGCTCCGTCGTATTGTGATGGTCGAGAGGTCGGTAAGGGACCGGAGGAGAAGACTAGGCGGTATAGCCAGGTCGCAGTGTCATTCGGAGGCTTGCGCCATCGTTGAATACTCGTGTCGTATTGCCGCCTTTTCTCGGTTGGGTTCTCATCATCCTCCTTCTGTGCCTTTTCTATGGCCATCCGGTTGGCTTGGACTACGCTCTCCACAATTTTTCGGAATCGATTGGACGCCGTCGTTTGGTTCGCAATGACATAGTTAGAATTGGATGGCCTTACAACTATTAGCATAAGAAGAGTTAGGAGGGTACAGAAATTGTCTTACGATTTCGAAGTCTGTTCCTTGGCAAGGTGAATGATATTGAGAACGAGAGTCAAAGCAGATTTAATGCCCTCGACCTTCTTCAATAAGGCCCTCGTATTAGGACGTTGAAAGAACCATTTTAGTCTCTTCAATGTCTTCCGTGCCCCTGTAATTTTCTTCAGTTAATCCTCAATTTGTTGGAATTTCTTCAAAATCGAATCTGTCTTTTGGAATAGCTCTGGCTTGCATAGGTCCTGATGCATCTGCAATACGTCGTTCAAGTGAGCGAGGATTCAGGACAAGGTTGACAATTCCTCTGCAATCTCGCCAATCTCCTGCGGGGCATTCTTGACCGTATTAGCGACATCAAAGAGGGCGAGGGAGAGCGAAGCTCCAGCAGACCCGACTCCGACCATCAAACCAATGACTGAAATGGGATCAGCCATAGGGGTTTGCTGGTGAGGAAATCGGAAAGATGAAGCGTCGCAAAGAATCGAGGAGCTGGAGCTGAAATGACAGAGGTGCGGGGTTGACATCTGGAGATCGGATCCAGCCTTGTTGTCTCAGCCTTCTGAATTGCATGCAATCAGATAGCTGCATAGAACACATTGCGATATGGAGAGCTGAAAGCTGTGCGAATCAAGGGAAACGTGCACATTCGAGGTCGAGTGGTAGAAAAGAGTGATTGACTGGTTGTGCGCCGCATGTTCGTTACGAGCGAATCGTCTAAGTTGTCAAAGGTCCAAAGCCATTCTGTTATCCTAGGGACAGGCTTGGTGTTTCTGGTGATCCGTTGGTGAGAGTTGCAGGGTGCTAGAGACAATGCAAGCTGGGTGGGACAACTTAATTCCTGCCCCTCTCCCTTAAGTCTTTGGACCCTATACACTTGCTAAAACTCCCGTGTAGGTAGAGATAAAATATAGATAGAGTTCTACTCAAATTCTAGAGAGACAGCGTTCCTGCGATTAATTTATAGAGTATTATATCGTAAAGGTTAATTAAGTGTGGAAAGCGAATTATTAACGGTTTTGAATCGAATCGTGCAAATCTACTATAGAAATCGAGATAAAACTTAAAATAGGATATAAACGCCTGTTGGACGTAGAAAAAGTTACTTAGAAAGTTATTAGTCACGTCGTAGAGAAAACAGCGACCTAAAAGAAAGGAATTTTACCATTACTATTACCAGCGATAAATTTAGATAACCTTCTATACCTTTGTCTGTTGCAAGAATGCATGCAATTTGTCTAAAAAGTGTATATTTACTAGAATATTTATATATTTATAAAAAAAAAGCAAGTTCTATTAAGTTATTTAAGGGTAAATTACTTTAAGGCGGTAATAGTTATATAGTTATTTATAGTAGTTTATTACGGCCTAGGCCGGCATAAATTAACGCGGTTTTATAGTATATTAGTTATAAATAGTAGGTTGATTACGCTCTTTTAGACACTTTTAGTCCACATAGCTTTGCTATATAAATTAAGTAAGTATAGTTCTCTTACCTAGGTTTTAAATTATAGGTGCTCTATCTATAGCTTAGTAGTAGCTTACACTCTACTCTAGACCAAATAGTAAGTGGATCTCCTAACATGCTGAAGCTATTTACAAAAGATAAGGGCAACGTCGTTTATCACGGCCCAAATTTATGGCGGAGGACTTTAAGGCCTAAGGTAAATCCCAAAATGGGATACTCGAGCTGCCATTATGTCGCGTGAATTTAGTCTTTCTGCCATAGAAAATTGTTATAGATAAGAACCTTATGAGGGACTTATGGCTTAGCTCTATTAATTGCTTTGTCCTGTTCTGCCCAATAACTCCTTTCCCTTGTTACCTTTTCAGTCGGCCTGGCCTATTACTCAAATACCCAAGGCAACCCTTAAATTAGCTATCCAGAAATCTGTGATATATTTAATTCTTCTAAGCATTGAGAAGTTCCTTTAACGCCTTTTAAGAATGGCTAGAAAAGAGGAAACATTTAGTGCACCTAGAATAGTGTTGAGCCGACCTTATACAGTATTCTCTATCATAGTAATCTTACCTATTTACCACTTGGTTTATGCTTCCACAGAATTAATGCCTCAACCCATGTACTATTTCCATCACGATTAGTCTACGCTCCCCATTATGCGACTTCCTGTTCTCCCTATACCCATCCCTGTCCACCTTGTGTAGCTTCCTGTACAGCTCCTTGTTCCCATATCTCTGCTCTCCTGCATACCCTGCATTTCACCCACAATGTACGCAGCGGTTTTACAAATAATATTATTCATTTATTCATATTCACATGTATTTTTATGCATGTGAGTATAGGTTGGGCCTTATCAATGAATACTAATGAACATTCTTATAGATTTGAATGAGGCCTCGGAGACTTATAAGGAGTTGAATATAGAGTTAAATTGTAGGTTTTTATGGATCATATTATGTATTGCAATATATATAAAATCTCAAAATACACGCACAGTATCAATATATACCTAAACCTCGTTCATTTTTATTTAGTTTATAAATGTTAACTTATCTCTTCTACTCTGCCAAGGCCTAGTGATAACATGTTGTAAACGTATTCATTTATTTATTCATAACAATGCATATTGGACCCGCTTATGCATATAAATGAACATTACCCAAAATATTGACAACGCTTATGAAGATGACTGCTGATAATTCCCTTGAGTGGACCCGTGATTTCACTGGTAAGCCGGTAGTCGCGGTAGACTGTTCGGTAGTTCTCAATGTTTGGGTATTTATCGCCGTCCCACTCGAAGACTGGCTTGTGAAAGAGGCCACGGACGCTGCGCCCGAGTCTCGTGATGTTTACAGTTGCTGTTACGCAGATTTGATTAGTAGAAGCAAGGTTTAATCTGCGATGCTAGTATTTTAGCAGAATGAAATATGGCAGTCTCTTGAATAATATATTGGGAGAGAGGACTGAGATTGTAGAGAAAATAGAGAAAGCTAATTGTTGAAGAGGAAAGTGCCCCTTTGTACGCTAGGCTCTGACCTGTTTTAATTGCCAACAATGCAACTAGCAGCTTATGAATTGATTTAGTAACCAAAAGATTTGAATACTACACCAAGCTACAGCTCGTTTGTCGATCACTTTACACACTGTTCAGGCGAGGTCGAATTTCTCCTAGGGACATGACCACACTAGATTGCCTCGGGAGATTTGGTAAGTCAAAGTTGGCTTAATCATGCATCATAATGTTACATAACTACTCACGAGTTGTTCGCATATCTATATCCCCACATGGCTGCCCTTAGAGCTCCACCAAGCTGCAATAGCCCTAATACTGTAAAGCTAAAGCATTCTAAAGACTACCTCCTAGGATCTCATGCTCGCATTACGAGGCCACAGATGTGCGCCGCAGATCCGCAAGGTCATGAAAGAATTGTTTCCATATCATAACGGCGCCCGCCCACAGTCCGTACTTCCCCAACCGCTGTTCACACTGATACCTTCTCCTCTCGTCACAACCTCTCTTTCTACGCCCATCCCAGCTGGCCTCTCGGCGGAATATATGATACCTCGCTTGCTATTCATGCATTTGCTGCTGACGCATTCTCTCCTCATGAGCTTGCTCCTCATAGGTCTGCTCCTCATAGATTTGCTACTAATACTTTTGATCTTCGCGGCGTCGTGATTTCCGGTAGAGATGTAAGCGCCGGAGGTAACCGTACATGATGCAGGGTCAAGATCTTTGCAGAAGTTAATTGTTGTGGAGTGGTTTTTGAGTGTGTTTTATGGGGTTTGGATGCTTGAAGGGCTGTGCTTATGGTACTTGTAACGGGCCCTATCATAATTGAAGGTTGGTGATAGCAATAATGACAGTATTGGCAAAGAGTTTGTCGAGGGAGAAATTTCGGTTATGATGAGGGTGGTGCTACTTTTATAGAAATCTGCTTTGTGAAAATCTTTCCATATTTGAGGAGTAGCTGCCAATTTAGTTACCATGCGCAGTCGATTAAGCGCTTCAAAAATTAAGACTAGGATTCAGGAGCAAGGATAAACTTCACCTACTGTATATCATACATGCACAAGGGACCATATTACAACCTACGCACCCTTTGTACAGCTGGTTGCTCACCAATTTGCGCGTCTGTCCCAACGGGCTCTCTCACAAGTAAAACAATTTGGTTTCCATCGGAGCCGCCAGAAGAACCATTAGATACGGAAGTAACACTTCGTCCCGCAGATATGGCGCTTCTTTCAAGCCGTCGACGAGATATTCCAGACTGCCGTGGTTCAATTGGCTGAGAACTGCTGGCTCCGCTATCTTGATCACTGATATCGCTTTCTTCCATACCCCGATCAGCGTGTCGTAGTCTTTGGCCATTGTTTCTTCGAGGCCTCCTTCTCAATGATGGTTGTATGGCGCTACTTCGACTGCTGTCATCGTCCGTTTGTTCCAGCGGGCTCTTGTGCCGTACTTTCTGCGTCTTCCTCGGGTCAAACACCCTCATGGTTCTTCTTTCGTCAATTTGTTCTACCTCTACATCGCTATTTTCGCCGTTGCTTTTCCTGAATAACCCAACTCCGGAAGCTGATATGCTTCCGACATCCACCATACGTATGTAACGGCTCGAATCATTGATAGCGGTTTGATAACCTTCAGTTCTGCGATCGAATCGATGGTCGGAGCTGTAGTCACGCTGACTGGCCGAGTCGTCAGGGCTGATAGAACCACGAATTCTCCTGGGGCGAATAAGAGCATATTTATGCGTTTTCGCGGTGCCGGTGGAGTAATATTCTTGGAGAAGGACTCGGATGGCGCGAGTGGTGCACGCGATGTCCATGGCTAGAGTTGTGAAGTCGAAAGACGGATGCAACATTGTGAAAGGCGAAATTTGTGTTCAAGAATAAGGTTTTGAGTGACAGAATCTATCTCGAAATGGTCTGGCATGTTGAGTATAATTTACCTCCACTGACTATTTGGAAAAACGTAACACTAAAAAACAGCTCTCTTGGTTGAAAAAACCACGGTATTCATCTTTTTACATTGTTTCATCATACTAGACATTCCACAAATATTCTAGCTATGGTAGGTTTCATCACTAAGCCCTCTATCACTGACTTTGTATAAATTCGACAGGTTGTATAAAATCTAGCCAGTCCTGAAGCTAATCGTGAAGAATATACATCTACGTGTGACGTTCCCCACGGCCGCGGGGCGTCTACACTGATGTTGTCCGTTACGCGCAGAAAGTTCCCAGCACTCGGACTTGGTTTTCCTATATATACTCAGAATATCCTTCTCCCATTTTCATTACTCATACACATTCCATAACATCTCACAATTGGTTCGTCTACCCTCTCTTGCTACCACAGCTATGATAGACATGCAGTAGCTTAACAATGCGATAAACAGCGTCCTCTCCGTGGTTGACTATACGACGATCCGAAAACCTGTGGGAACATACAAAAATAGGTAGACTTCAAGGTTTCAGGAGCAATCTTCTTCTTCCGAACCACTTCCATTTGGGGCCCGCATGGAATATTATCGCAGACAGGTCCAGGATAAGTTCAATCACAAAGTACACAATCAACGATAATGGAAAGCTCTCAAAAAGCGTCAAGCAGCGATTCCCACCAACAAAATTAACCATCGTCCGTTGATCTAGAACAAACTGTTGCTCAGCAGATACCCTCTAAGGCCCCTAGCCTCCCTTGCGTGGATCAGTCGCCGCTTAACATGGCAGTGATGAACGATGGTGTGCTGGTTCTATTTGATGAGATCACGAAACTAAAATTCCTCAACACCATCCGCAAGCGGAGCAAGTCGCAGTGCAATGCTTTCACTGACGAAGCACTGAAGCTCTTCAAAGATGCAAAGCAGCGTGCACGAGTAAAATACGGTCTTGCCAAGTATGATGTTCGGTTACTCAAGAGAGAGGTGCAGGGCCTCACTTAACGCGTACAACGAAGCAAATCGAATTCTGAGGGAGACCAAAGATGATGAGTAGATTCTTGTTGGTTAATATTGTTAAATTGTGTTCAGAATTACATACAGATTATCAACTGATTTAGTGTCCTCCACTGCGCTTGGAGATTCTATACCAGTAAAAGTACGGCCCCTTATGTTGCTACTTCTTTTTTGTGCGGATTATCAGACGAAGAATTGCCCTTGGTCAGTAAGAGGCAAATTCAGGCAACCAGAACCAGCACCAGCAGATAATTGCACAACAGTAACGGCCACGAAGCCAGCCACGTGCCATTCCACGATTGATAAATGATGCGCACGTCAGTACGTTTAGCAGGTTCCAGTCCCTTTACCCAAGCTCCTCTTGCCGTACAAAATCTTTTCCAATACCTCTCTTTTCTTAAACATCTCCAAAAATCAAACCTCCCAACATAATCACCTTCGAATACCACCACCAAGCGTTCAAATCCATTGGCATGCACACAAAACAAGACTCTAAATCTCCCTCCGGATACCCTCCAATACGAGATATCCCCATCCATTCTCCACGTGCGAGCAAAATTTCTAAGGCGCCAACGAAGTTCATACCGACGATCAGCTATCCAGACCTGGGCTACCCGCTCGGACATCCAGGCCATCCGCTCTCCTTCATTCGACCAAAGCGTCCACATAGTCCCGAGAACGCGGACCCTCTACAGAATCAGGAGGATTGGGCAAACGGGGTGACGAAATCGATTTGGGGGAGGCAATAGAAAGCTTCCGGTGCTCGCTGCACATTTGTGATGACTGGAGCACGACCATGTTCCTCTTAAGTCTTAGCACTGAAGAAAATGTGATCATGATGAACTTACCTTGCTAGTAATTAGAAATGGCTTAGTTTAGCTCGTACAAAAGCTCATGAAAATCTAACTGCTCTGTGAACATTTTTGTGTTGGGAAAAGAACATATTTCTTCATGTCCAACATCCTTTCCGGCGCCAGAATAGAAAGTAATTAAAGATCATGAGAATTTTCAGCACCCATCTATTGGGAGCAGTGAACGTCAGCCGAATTAACTTGAGTGGCCCTCCTGAATATGAATATGGATTTAATACAAAACTTGCCGTCTGGATTGTGCAACTCTACTCTACCGCCTTGCCAAAACCCAAACAAATTGTTCAGCATATCCGTAACCCATAAGCCCAGCCACAGCCTAGACATCTCACCTCGCCGCCTCACTTAACCCCTCCCCCCCCTTCTAAAAAAAAAGAAAAAGAAATCTACTAAACGTACCATGCCCGGCCCTAGCAAACGCCTAAACAACCACTTCTATAAAACCGCCCCCCTCCTCCGACACAACACCAAGTTCTCGCAGGTGCAGACTGCCGAGGCCGCCTAAACATAGCCGGCGGCATCGTCGAACTCTACACCTTGCAAGGAGGATTCAGCCACTTCCACGTAGTTGGGAACGTCTGCACAAACTGCCACAACGAACCTGCGCACTTCCTGGACAACAGTGACGTGATGGAGCTGAATGAAAACAACGATACCTGTGCTCCCGTGAGAGATGGCCGTGAGAGATGGCAGCACGTTCTATCTGTTTCGCGACGTGAGCAATCAATGTGTTCGCTGTCACCAGAAGTGGGATAAGCATTGGGACGTGGATACAAAGTTTTGGTTGCTGCTGTAAAATTCCTACAGCCTTCTCAGCAACCTGAGTATCTAGTTCGGATGGATGGCCGAGAATCCTTTGAGAGTGGAAAACGGAGAACCAAGACCGGGCTAGAATCCTAAAGACCCGCCCATGTCCAGTCCGTATATCGTGGAAGGAATCGAGTGCATGGAAGGGAAAATAATTGGACATGTCGCTGAAGCAGTGGTTGAAAAGGGCTACATAACTCCTCCCCATAAAAAACCTATCTCCCCGGTGCGGCGACTCGCATCCAGCTTTAAAAGCCCTGAGGATTCCTGGCTCGGCGGTAGTACTTGCTACGAATTCGCTCCCATGAGGAAAGAATGCGCATCATGCCAGTGGCTCTGGGTGGATCTGCCGGCTGATGAAAAAGACAGGAAATATGCTCTCATATTCTACGAGCAGTACGATACGTGCCACAACCAGAATCGGCTACGGACCATTGAGTCCTTGATGATTGATTTGAAGGACCACGAGCCAACATCTTCCCAACGTGAAGGCCTGCTTACCAAGTTCGTCAAGTCCATAACCCGCGTTCACTCTATGCGAATACTCAGGGCGTTCTGCTTTCCAAGACTCGAATTGATCCACCATCGTCAAATACACAACGTTAATACAGTGATGCAGATAGACCGGCTAATAATGCGAGTCCGGGCCGTGCGAGGGGCTGTAGTTTGACTTGTCGTCTTTTTCGAGGTGTAGTTTCCGGGTTGCAGAAGTTTGGAGAAACGCATCCGATGGAAAGGTACAAAGAGTCCGGATTAGTGAATCATTGCTGTTATGAGATTAGTATTTTATTTGAAATGTGAATATTATCTTATAATAAGATTTCATGCATCTACCATTTACTAAGTTACCCCATTTGTACGACATCTCCAGCAAAGGACATTTCAACTCTCTTGTACACAGCCCAGTAAGGCGATGTGATCACGAAGGTAGTAGGATACAATATTCAGCTATCCGAATACATGTGTTAATATTTCTGTCACCGATAACTCTGGCATGACGTGGTTCGTAGATTGATGTCGGCGGCGACGTGGCGGTGAGCAAACATTCAAATATCTTTAGAGACAAACGCATAAATACTTACCTTTTTTACGTCTTCTCTCCTCGAACTTCTCGACACCCAGTAAAGTCCAAAACTCCTACTCAGCAATTAACCACCATTCCGACGTTCCAAAACTCAAAAAACACCCCCTCGCTACTTACATGGTCACTATACTTCCAAAACTCTTCAACCATGGCAACCTCAATCAACCCAGGGGACCTAAGCGAAGAAATCAAACAGTTCGTGTACGCACCTGGTACCTACTTCCTCAAATGGCCCGCACCACCCTCCACCTGCGTAATCCCGCTCTTCCATGACAATAAAATCGAGGGCTTTGGCCGCTTCAATCGTAAATGCCGACACTGCAACAAAATTTGGCTTGACCCTGTCTATGCTAAAACCGGTGAAGCTTTCACGGTTCCTATCTTCGACAACCTGATCGTCCATCACTTTCGTCCATGCTACGTCGAGTGTATCCACTGCGGAAAGGATCTCTGGGAGTTCCACAAACCGCTCGGCATGGACGAGAAGACTTGGAAGACTGTACTGGCTGAGTGTGGGCCTCAAGAAATCCCGAACGGGATCTTTAAAATGCCTAATGGAAAACTGTGCTATTTGGTACGGATCAAGACTTGGGATGTTGCCGATCCTGAAAATGAAGTCCCGGAGGACTTTGAGGGGACTATGACGAGGCTTAGGATGAGTAGGCCTATACCGGATGACGAGCCCCAAGGAAATAATGGGGAGGCCTGGGCGTTGGCGCATATGACGCTTGACGAGGTAAAGCTAGTGGTGACTCGTCCGCTGGCGACGAAGGATGAGATATCTCGTGATATACTGGATGGTATTGGCGAGAGGCTTTGAGGAAAATCTATTGAGCCCACCAATATCCTAAAAGGCGTTAGAGAGAAACTTCGAGTAATATATTGGATTTCAGATATCTTGAACGAGCAGCAAGAAGCTCTGAGGGACGTCTATTCCACCCTGCAAAGACTCCATTTCTGTAGTTGCCTAGAAGGATCAATAATGTACTTCCCCGAGTAACCAAAATGTAACGAATAATGGTGAAGATTTGGGAGTAGAATAAACTCTCGGATGTAATGAAACCACATTGGAACATATATACTGATGTGCTAACATATAGAAATGAAAAATACTGAAAGAAATGAAAGGCTCATTGGATTTTCGTATGTGAAACGCTGAGGACGGGTAGGTTGTGAGAGAGTAGACTGAAAGATCTAACCGTTCGTTGGGAGGGTCAAGGATGCTATCGAGTCTAATACTAGAATATGCGGAGAAAAAGTGACTGCTAAGCCGAATAATGTTTTACTAACACCCGGGCTAAGGATTATTCACTGCGACTAACTGTCACTGACATAAATTATAGATCCTCATGTTGCCCTCTGCGGCATTCTATGCACGCTCTCCATAGCCCTTTTCGGCTTCTCGATAAATCTACAGCTCATCTACCTGATGGCCGTATTTTGAAGGAAAAGAAAACTCGAGTGCTCAACTTTTTGATAAAGGGTGGCTCCCATCGACGGAAAAGTCAGCCCGATAAAACTTAGTAAGCGGGTACTTGAAGTGTAAGCGTTAAAATTGATGGACGGCTGGTCATGGACATCGTGCCGACGATAGTAGCTCAGCGATGCGAAAACTGCTTGTAGCTCTGGGGAGGTAGCCTAGGAGATAACCACGAGGGCGTATTGACAAGCCTGCATTTCGGTAAGCCAACCGACGGTGCTTCCAAAAAGAGCCAACCACCAAGTGCTCGGTCTCATGGTGTAATCCTAAGGGGACCAAGAAGTACGAATTACGTTCGAGAAGCAAGGCGTTGAGTATAGAGATTGTGAAAACGATTTGCGCCAAAATCGCAAGCATTCCAACTTTGGAAGAATGATAGGACAAACAAAGGGAACGACTGAGCTCTGAGTTACGGGAACAAGTTTCTCGCGTGGGAACTCGGAGGTTTCTACCTCGCAGATGGAGGACGCGAGCTGTTTGATAGAAATCCACAAAAGCTTGAAAAACGGCAGCGAATACAGGAGAATACTCGCAAACGAATTGAAGATGCTCATGGAATCATGGGTGAAGGGGTTAAGATAGACCCGGCAACTATCGGCAATAAACACGTGAAGCGACTCGAGATGTTGGGTGAAGAGCATAACATAGACCTGAGTGTATAGAAGGAGGCCGACCAGAAGCTGAAAGAAGTAGAAGAAAATTCTGCTGTGGTTTAGGCTCGGATAGTACAGCTAATTTGGAGTGTACCTTGGATGATGTGGTGTCGATTGAGTGAGTATAACGTGTATGTACGGCGGCGTGTATCCCTGCATTAACTGCAGCTTGGGCTTGGGCCTGTAACATACCAATTCAAATATCAACCAGCAGTAACACAGAAGTAATGGCAACGTATGGACTAGGATTTGAAGGTGTTTATGGAAGATGCTTATAAATTGAGATGAGTTTGAAGCGCGTGGTTGACGAGATCGACGTGGACCTCGGGAGGCCTAAGCATCGAGGGATAGGCGGCGTTTGTGTACCGGAAGAATGCATCAATTAGCAAGAACGTACTATAAGCACACAACTGCCAGTTTTTTAGATGAATATCTAGATGGAGAAGTGGTGAGTGGCTTGAGTGATGTATGACGGGTTAGAGGATGGCGCGGGATGGAGATACCAAAGGTGTGCGAAACGACCACAAACCCCAGGGAACTTTCATCGGTACGTATCATCCACACCTGCTCAAAATTCCAACCCGGCTCTGTTATTATAGTGAGCTATCCATCACCAGGTCTCTCCTTAGAGCACCTGATATACTATTCCCTCCAGTGATTGCATCTGACTGCGGATGACTGAGTCAAAACCCCGCGCAGATAAATTCTGTCGCTCAGAATACTCTAGGCAGCCAAGAATAACGTTTCATATCCAACCCCAAATCCTCAAACTATCATATATATTCTCAGTTTTCAGTCTCCACATCATTCGCTATCCTCATCCCCATCCCCATCCACATCCACATCCACATCCACATCC